>RJWT010028440.1:0-15213 GCA_004365215.1 Cuniculus paca | reverse complement strand
ATATTTAGTGGTCAGGGTAGAGTTTCAACTGGATTGGTATTGGATCTGTACCTGTATTCTAGATGTTTTCACATGAGTCATGAGGGTGTAGTTTTGAGGTGTACATTTGATCCCTTGCCTCCTCTGCTTTGACACTCTTCTCTTGCTCTGTTTCCTACCACCATTATCTAAGTAACTGTAGTCCACCTTACCCTTCCAATTTTATGTTTGTGTCTTGGAGCCAGCAGCGTATGGATGGCATGGCTTATATCTAGGTGTCTCCCAAGAGACTCATGCACTCATACACCAGACTTTTGGAAAGAGATTGGATTACTGGGTCTTACAGCTGATTTACTCATAGTAGATTGGGTCTGGAAGAGGTGGGCCGCTCTGCACCTGATGTGGAATACTATAGTTCCTTTCCCAGCATCTCCCTTGGCTCTCTGCTTCTTGTCCCCCATGGATAAGCAGCTGTCCTCCACCATATCCCTCTTCCATGCCATGCTGCCTTGGAGTTAACTGACTATGGACTGAAATGTGAGCCAAAATCAACCTCTTTCCCTTCAGTTTCAGGAGTAAGGAATTGTGACTCAGAGATAAAAAAGTGAATAAGACAATGAACCAAAACCATTAAGTGAATTAAACCTCTCACTTAAGTTACAGGAGTTGGCTATTGTGGTTCGGAAATGAGAAAGCTAATACATAGCCACTAATACTAAAAATTCAGAATTCTTTAACTGTAATTATCTACTCTTATACTAGTTCTTAAATACTAGCGTCACAAAATTATGCTATTTTTCTGTAGCGTTTGTCTTTTTCCCTCATACCATAATTATTTCGGCCAAGATCTAGCTCAACAGCACATGCGCCTGCCTGGAAAGCCCTAGTTGTGAGTTTGATCCCCACTACCAAAAAATAAAATAAAATAAAATAAAATAGACTCTGTAATTTTTTCGGTAGTCATTATTATATCCCCTTTGTTAATTTTCTACAATATTTCCATTGTTGATCTCAAGGTCTTGGGTGTTCTCAATAAACATTAAAAAAGAATTAATTCTCTGTCTCTGTCTCTCATTATCTCTTGTTGTTTCCTCAAAATACAAATAACTCATTTCAATTATATGGTTAAATGCAGTAACAATAGTATTTTGTTTTCATTTATGAGTCACTGAGTTTGCTTTTATATATACTAAAAATACACATTTGAGGACTGTAATAGTTTAATTTAGATTTTGTTATTTCTCTATTTAATGCCTAGATACTGATTTGCACATTTGTAGAGAGATTTGCATTACTACTTGTATGTAACCTTTTCCAATTCCAATAGCATGAAATTTCCACCTTTGTTTCTAGGTCTCATAAACCTCACATAGTTCTGTAATCATTTTTGGGAATTCCTAGCCAATGTTGTATCTGATGAAGCCTTTGGTGACATTAATAAAGTTGAATATTTGAATATCTAGAATAATCCTTGCAACAGTGTAATGTGTTCTCAGTATTTGTTATTATTTGCTCAGAATATAACACTTAAATTTGTGAAGAAAAGTCCTCATTAAAAAATCATGTGTTGATTTTTAGTGGCATGGCTTTTCTTGTGTGCACTGTTGAATAGAATACCTTAAATATAATGCTTAAATATATTTCCAACAGAAATGTTTCCTAGATTCATTGAAGACTCAATCATTTCATGTTTTGTTTTTAAAGTATTTAAACAGAATAATATTTAAATCTCAAAGACTAGGAATTTATTCTCTGTTATGCTCAAGAGCCCAAGGAGAAACAATATTGAAAAATAAAAAAAGAAAATGAATCAGTGTTTTAGAATTTAATAAAATTAAGTAACATGCTTTGCAAGTAGCCTACAGTTGGTAAATTTATCTTAAGGAAAGAAAATAATAAGGTATGTTTTCACAGCATTGTGCATCTGTTTGTATAAGAACCAGAGGTTGAGTGCTTTATGAAATACTGGAGTCAAATTTCCAGGACATGGGTCAAGCTAAACATTTAAATGAAGTCTATACATGGAAGTTATCTGATGACTAATTTACATTGATAAATGAATTAATGAATGCAAGTTCATTCCCCAGTCAGACTGTTTAAGACACATTATAGGTGATGTGAAATGTAGCCAAATTTCTTTTGTAGAAGAAGGGAAGAAATCTTTACTTTCAACAAGTTCTTGTCTTAGTTATACCAAATTATGTAACCCCAGTATCAAACTGTGAGATTTGTGTGGTTGACATTTAGAGAAAATAGAGAAATCACTTTTTTCATTCCTCGTCATCAACATTTAATATCAATCTTCAAGTTGTGCTCATCTGAAGCATATATTTTTCTGGCCATCAGTGATTTCAGACTTCATTTGATATGAAAAAAGGAAATTCCAAATGCACATGAAGCTAGTCTGGCAGGCAAGACAAATATATCAGCAAAAAGTGAGAGTTTGATGAAAAGTGTTACGTGTTTATATATATAATGATCATTTGAAGACACAGTCACAAATATTAAACTTTGTTGACCATCTGTAGCTTTCTGCTGGAGGCAAATGAAAATCATATAATTTCTGATGCTTTTACACACTGCATAAAGTACAGCACAGCAGTATTCTTTCATTCACAGTTGCTGTTTTCTGCCACTCCAACTTTCCAAACATAGCATAAAATTAAAATAAGAGAGAAATATATTCTGAGTTACAGAGATAGCTGTTACGGAGACTAAGCATCACAATTCCATTTAATTCTTATTCGCACAAAATTCTAACCACTTTGATTATCTGATTTCTGAAGTATTGCATATTAGAAAAAATTGAAAAGGTTCAAGGCTGAAAAACAACTGTACATGTGACAGTAGCAAATACACATCTAAATATAGGCAACACAGCATCTAATTTGGGGACTTAATAATTTACAGTATAACAGAATTATTTAACACTTGTTAAAGATTCCAAGGAATAATTTACTCAAGATTATTTCGATAATTCTTGTGACATTCTTGCAATAGAGCAGAGATTGAACTCAATTCCACAAACAGAAAAACGCACAGAGGCACAGTTAATAGCAAATAAATAGACAATTTTCCCAAACATTTTAGAGACAAATATAGATGCATTAATTTATATTCGTGTTTATACTTATACTTATATTTACATTTATATATCAGTATTCCCATGACAACATATGATTCCGGGCTTTGATTTTTGGTCATGTCACTTTGCATGGTGAAGAATAAAGACATGGGGTGGGGCGAGGAGTTTTGATTCTCCTCAGCTCAAGTGTGTGCAAATCCTGTGTCAGTTGTCATCAGGCTCCACCACTTTGGAAAAACTATTTTCTTCAAAAATTGATCTTGTCCCTTAAAAAGTAGGAAATACATCTGATATAGTTTCCAAAACTGTGAAGAGTCTCTTGTCTTAAAGCAACCAATGATAATTGCTGTCTAAAAAGGAAAAAAAAAACTTAATACATTTTATATTAGTGACACAAATAATTCTAAATAGTTTTGCAGCATACCCCATTATCTTCTGAAGTCCAAAAATTATGATTAAGGTGTGAAATAATTGACTTAGTCTGCATAAAATGAAACCGTCTGCTGTCTTACAAAGCTGCAGCTGGCAAATGTGCCTAGGCCAAGGGCAATTATTATTTATATTATGTTCTAGCCTTGATTTATATCTCATAATGTAGGATGGGTGTTATAGCCACTCTCTAACATTTGGGACATGATTCCTGACACACACAACTTAAAAGAGAGGTTTATTTTGGGTTTTGTCTGTTGGTGATTTCAGTCCATTGTCAGCTGGCTCCTAGAAAGAAATAGCATGGTGTAAGGGGCTGATGTGGAGGAAGTCTGCTCGCATCATGGTGATCAGGAAGGAGCCCCACGTGCTAGCAACAAGTCAGTGACGGTGCTCTTCTACTCCAGTCCTTTCCCAAAACTCCCATCTATGAGTGCATTCTTGGGAACATTCCAGGTTCAAACCCCAACAAAGGGTGACTAGGGTGGGTAATTGGTCCCATATCAATAAGTTGAGCTACATGTTTCATGTGTAGTTTACCATTTATTTACTTATGTGCTATTTTCATTCCTAAAAAGATGGCATTGGATTTTCTTCACATTCGTTATTCTTGCTAATGCACGAAGAATAACTTGACATAAGAGTACAAAGAGTTACAGAAGAGTACCAAAGTTGTTCAGCATTGTACAGATAATGTATAACACAAATGTAATTTAAGATTATCTTATAGAAAATAAATCAGAACACATTCAAATATTATCAGAAATAAGCTCATAGCACATATGCTTTTATTCCAAGTTTTAGAAAAGAATAACTTTAAACAACCTCCTACTATTAATGATTACACAGGGTCTGGTACTTTACCTTGTGTGCTAGTAACAAGCTTACTGGTAGAGCTGCCATACTCCTAGGTCAGAGACAGTGTACTTCTCTACTCATTGCAAAAGCAGTAGCCAGAGTTTCAGGTTCACGTGTGTTTCTTCCTAAGGATCTACTAAGCATGTAGTGCCTATGATAGGTGACTGCTTCTCCATTGTTTCGATGCTGGAGAGGAACTGTGAGTTTTGGAATTAACAGCTTGCGTAACATGAAAATAAAACTGCTTTTAGTCCTAGGAAAGTTCCATTATCCCTCATGCTTGCTTGCTAGAAACTCATGCCGATAAATATCCCAGCTAAATAGTAGATAGGCCTGGCCATTATTGATACACATAGGAAAAGCACACAAGAACAAGGAGAGTGAATTGAAGATCACTTCTAAGACCAGCCAATTTAGAGTTTGAAGATCACTGTGAACAGGAAAATAAATCCCTCTGTTATTCAATTTCCAGCATCATAATGACTGGCACAGATTCAGTGAGCATCTACTGCCACAACTGAACAACTGAGGAAAAGCTGTTGGATGTTGTACTTGGTGTAGAAGAAATAGTCTACACATAACTGTGTGCGTAAAACTAGGAACACAGACTTAACTGAAAAAAAACTCGCCGAAGGTAATACTTTATAAAAGGCATGGTGAGATTTAAAATTTAAATCAGTCACATTACCCTTGGTCTGCAAGATGCAAGGAGGTCAAGACAAAGATGAAATGAAACAAAAAGTTATTACTATAGACGAAAGAAATGGCAAGAAGAGTCTCAACCAGGGAATTATAGCCAGGGCAACATGGAAACTACTTTGAGAACTATTTAGAGAAAAATTTGCAAGACTTAATGCTTAGTAGAAGATACATACTATCATATCTTACTGTAGATAGAGATTCCTTACACAGGAATTAAGTTTTCAAAAGTAGTTTACTTTTCGATATAAGATCCATTCAAACAAATCTGTTTATTTTATGAAACATTCTATTTCGTTTTCTAGTAAATGTCATACATATGTGATCTTTTGCATCTATAAAAATCAAACTTAAATATTTAAATGCATTTATTATACATGTCTTTATTTAAAACAGTATTCTTTTCTTTCTTAAGCCATCATATATGTAATAAGTAGGTTCTATATCCTAAGCATTATTTTTTAATCTCTTTCATTTTCTAAGCAAATTATTTATGCAGTCATACAGCCAAAAACTGTATCAAATACTTAGTCTCTAAAATATACACAGTTTACTACTTGATAGTCATGCACATGGTAAATTTAGTTATGATAAATTACTCTTGGGATTATGTTTCTAAAGCTAGCAACTTTCTTATATTTGTTTATAAAAGAAATGCAAATTTTATTAATATATGCCACTATTGTGTTCTTCATTTGAATAAACAAGTTGAGTAGTCTCTTTTACTGAAACTCTGTAAAATTTTAAGGGCAAAAGACAGCATTTAAGTGAAAGAAATCCACTGCATACATAGGAATATACATGATACAGATTTTCAACATTTACTAATGGCTATTCTACTTTTTAATTTATGAAGGAATCAATATGAACTTACTGCATGTACTGCTGTGTATCGAACATCATGTAGTTTTCTATGGAAATGTATTTCATGAAATTAACCTCTCTAGCTTTTTGATGGTTGAAGAAAAACCCTGTGCTGATTTACTTATCTTAAAAAAAAAAGAAATTTATTTTGTTTAAAAATTCTTCACCCATTTTATTTCAGGAAAAAAAAAAAAGCAAAAGGTTGAAGAGAGATTGTATACAGAGTTAGGTTTTGATTTCAATTTAATTATCCTAATATTTCTTGAAACACTGAAAGGAAAATTTTATGATTTTCATTTTAGGCATTGTAGTTTTAACTGTTTCACAAAAGATATAACAATTTTAGTATCTACACTCAGAGTCAAGTCTCACAATCCAAACCTGGCATTTTCCTACCTCTAGTCCATCAATTAAATGCAAATAAACTTTCAAAACTGCCTAGTTTTATAGGGTGAGATTTGATACAACTATATTTATATGCTTAATGTTTCTTTTGTATTGAAATGAACTTCACTTTAGAGATGTGGAATGAAAGATAGCAAACTTTAATTGTGTTTTATTTTAATGGATTTTGTCTTTTGAGGAATTATGGATAAACAGAACTCTGAAAATATAATGCTTGACTTGCCGCAGTTCGCTGTCTCTGTGAAAACACACAACTTAATTTCCTTCAAACTGTGTACAGAGTCAAACAAGGCAATCAAAGTGCTTTGGACATAGAGACAAAAACCAAGATACACATGGAAATACCAATGTTGGAAAAGCAACTAAAAACTACTTAAACATAGTACTAAATTATTTTAGATAATACATTTTATTGTCCTTCTCCTCCTTTTCCTCTTATTCCTATTCTTATTCTTATTCTTTTTCTTATTCTCCTACTTCAATGCCGACAGCCTGCTCACAATTTTTGTTTACTGGAAATACTTGTATTTTCCCTTTCATTTTTGAAAGATACATAATTTAGATTTTTCACTGGCATTGTTTTCTTTCATTGAATTGTCTATCTTATACTTTATTCTTTGGAACTGCATGATTTCTTTTGCAAATGCTGGTGAGGATCAGTATCTTTGACATTCAAAACGTCTTTCATATGTGATGAATTGTTTTGCCTTGTTTTTTTCGAGATTTTCCTTTTGAATTTAGGGGAATAGGCCTATATTTTATACAAATATTTTTATATTATATTTTTGTATTACTGAAATATTATTTCTCCAAGCTGCGTCTTTTCAAGTTCACAGATTATTTTTTTGCCAGCTCAAGCCTGCTCTTGTGATTCTTTAGTAAATTTTTAATTTCAAATGTTATACTTGTACATCCCAGAATTTCTAGTTTTAAAATTTCTATTTCATTATTATCATCCCTCTTTTCATGAGATATTGTTTTCATAAATTCTTTTAATTAATATACATGTCCTTTGCCAGATGCATAATAGATGGTTTAAATTTTTTTTTGAATAAGGTTAAATTCGAGGTTTCCTCAGAAACAGTTTTATTGAATGTTTTTTCTGAGTTCGAAGTGTACTTTCCTCACTCTTTGCAAAATTCATAAAATATTGGTGATTTTAAAGTGCAATTTTTTTTCTACAACGTAAGTATATTTGAATTTATTTATATTTAAATGAGTTTTAATAATAACAATTACCAACTCTAAGAATCCTGTTTTCCATTTGGTAATGATTTGTTTTTATCTCCGATCTTTCTCATTGTCTTGTTGTTGATGCTATTTGTTTAGTGACAGAAGTTGAACGTCAGCAACAGATGAGATATTCGTGTCCTCTGAGCCTTTCCTGTAAGTATGTGTGCAGTCTTCTATATGAGCGTGTCTTTGTAAAAACCCAGAAATGTTTTGGAACTTTTAAAAGTCACATGAAGACTTCTCATTCCTCGTATATTCTTTTAATTAATTATTTAAGGTTTTTTTTTCCTTTTTTAATTTTTGTTAGTACACATTTGCAGTAAATGATGACCGCGTTCCTCATAGGGAGTTGGTCCACGTACATGGCGCATTTCTGTTCTTGTATCATCCCCTTTCCTCCCCTCCTTTCTCTCTCCTTCCGTCTCTTGACTTCTTTTTCTTTTGCAAACCTTAGCTGGTGTCACTTACTCATGTAACTCTGAGGTTAAGAAATTGAATTATTTGTCTCTGAGCATCTTTGTCTAACCCACTCAGGATGTCTCTTTTCTCACTGAATAAGGTAAGAGTCAAATCAAACACAATCGATTCTTGTGAATAGAATGTTTTTACCAGAAAGCATCGCACAGGTCAAATTCGGACAACAGGCTGCGTAGGAGGTTATTTGAGAGCTCACATCTCATTCTGTCCAGTGCAGCGTCCACCAGCCTGCTGGTGTTCACCTCTGTCAGGTGGGAAGTGGCCACTTTTCATGGATGCCAAACTGACAGTGGGGTAAAGAAATCACAGATTCCACAGCGCACTGCTGAGACCGAGCTCTGCCCCTGATCTCGGGTAAGCACTGCTCGGATCATCAGAAATTCATCGTTTCCACATCTTCCAAGTGTTGAATTTTTTTTTTCTTTTTCTACCTTTCAGGTTGCTTTTGTGGGTAAACATATATTAAGATGCTTTTACTCTTTCTCTTTAAAATATTTCTTCAATTAACTTCTTTTTGATGAGGATAGAACATATTTACTCATCTTTAAAATTAAATATCAATATCTATTTATCATGTATTCCTAAAATGTAGAACATCTTGTATTTTGGGCCTCAGCTTAGTCACCCTTTTTATTGTTACGTTACTAAAAGCAGAATGGAGGGCTGGGGATTTAGCTCAGTGGCCTAAGTGCCTACCGGGCAAGTGCAAGGTTGTGAGTTCAATCTCTGGTGCTGCAAAAAAACAAAACAAAACAAAAGAAAACAAAGCAGAATGGTAGAGTTAGCTTTCACATCACCAATCTAATCATTTTCATTCTTTGTCTGTCTCTGTCTGTCTCTGTTTCTGTCTCTCTTTGAAATCCTAACCTATGTTTAATTTCTTTGAATGCTTGGTTTTCTTTTTGTTTTCCTTCTGATCCTTTCAGTAGTGTACATTTTGACCTTTCAATAGTGCACACATAACGGCTCATGCCTGCAATCCCAGCACTCGAGAGGTTAAAATGGGGAAGATCGTGGTGAGTTTGAGACCAGCCTGGGCTTGTTAGTGAGTTCGAGGGCAGCCTGAACGACATAATGACAGCATGTCTCAAAAACTATAAATAAATAAATAAACTTTTAAAATACTGTACACTCTGCATGGGTTGCTTTCTCTGCCATATCTCACTTGTGGTAAATTCTAATTTATGTCTCTGACTTGAAATAAGAAGTCTCAGGATACAGAAAGGTTTACGGAGGACTTTCAAATATACTTAGCTGCTTCTCATGTGCATTCCCTGTCACTTTATACTTGTCTACCTGTTGGTGACTCACAGGAAACACTAAGACCTAGGAAGTCCACGTCTGTCCATATCAATGCTCAACTCATAAGAACTGCAAGTAAACACATACATGTTTGTGGTTGAGGCAAATACTTGGCAATTGTTTTAGATGATTTTTTCATGTGATTCACCATAAATAATTGAACATATCATGCTATTTTAATTTTTAGGAGACACGTCAACGTTAAATTTTGCCATATTTGCTAAGTGTGATTCATAGTTGCAGATGACGAGTGGGCATTCACAACTGACTTCGTACTTGGAAATTATGTGCTAGACTTTCTGATGGAAGAAAAAGATTTGGTTTGGATCACTGAGAGAGTTGGGAACAATTATTTAATGATGTGACACTGAAGACGTATCATTCCAAAATTTAAAGACAAATTAGTCTAATTAAGTTCAAGCAAAAGACCATTAATTTCTCACTTGAAAACAAAGTCATCGAAATCTGAGTGCTTTTGGAAAATATGAATATATAATTTATGTCAAGCTATTGGCAAACATGCACACAATTGCGCTAATTTTTTCTCTCATTAATGACATGATTTTCTCCTATTTTAATATTTTTTGTGATTTCAAAAGTCTTTTTAAAATGTAAGGTTTGGGTTGGCCATAGTGCTCCATGTCTTTATTCCTGGCACTTGGGAGGTTTCGGAAGGAGGATCTCTGCGAAGTCCTGGCCAGCCTGGGCTACACAGTAAGTATAAGTGCAGTCTGAACTACATATCAAGGCACTGATACTGAGTTTGTAAGTTTCAATGTGATTGCAGCTTGGCGTAACCATATGCAAAACTGGAATGATATTTAGATTTATATGGGGCTTTCAAAATAAAAACAAGATTATTAAAATGTTTGCACAAGAATATTTCAATTATAGATTGAATGTCATAGAAAAGACTGATAAATATTTAGCATTCAGAATGTTCATTTAATAAGTTGTCTCAGAATTTAGTCGTGCCTAAAATATAATCACAGGGACAAATGAATATCCAATTATGGAAATTCAAAGACAGCCTTTACTTTAGAGTTAATTAGCATACAAACAATATTGTAGAAATGATTATTAAAAATACAATGGCTGTAGGTCATGACAAGTGCTTTGTTCATATTATCATTGTATTACTATTCAGGGTCCTAACTCAGTAAGAATTAGTTGACATACTCCAATTGAGGTAATTTGAAGAAAAAAAAAAGAGTAACTAATTACAAAGACATGTGAAAAAACAGGATAGGACCCAAAGATTAGAAATTGTTAAGCTTTTGTCTTCTTCATTCCAAAGAACAAAGGAAATGTTTACTAGAGCCCAGAAAAGGGATTCAGATGTGCAGATGTGTGCTATGAAAGAAGAAGTTATGGGACACAGATGGTTAGGGATGATCTTGCTGATAGAAAACTCAGGTCGTAACTATGCCAACCTCATTCTCCTCTCTCAGAGGAGACACCAAGCATACAATGGACAGAGTCAAGGAAGACAGTCGGTCTAGAAAATCAACTAGAAAATGTAAAAAAAATAGAATTAGCCAAAGGAAAAAGACTGCTAATATGCTGTTATCTCACTGTAGTAATTTCTTCAACTATGTAATTAGTATTAAATTTTCCCCTTTTTGATTCTAAAATCTGATATTTGGAGAAGTTTTGACCAATTTGTCCAGAAACTGGAGGTATATTTCAAATAGCCTGCTATAGCATAGTGGTTATGGAAGTATATAAAACCCCTGTTATAAGGAGACTACATATAGCACTGGCCATGAAAATGGTTCCCCTTGGAAAAATTTGAAGTACAGTGAAAGCTCTTGTAGGGTGTGATTTAAGAAAGACATTCCAAGATCTTTAAGAAATCATGAGATAAAACATGTAGGCATGCAAACAAAGGGTATCACTGAATATAAATACCAAATTGAAAATGCAAAAATGAATAAACGTTGGCCATTGCAGACTGTAGCAAACTCCTCTTTTCTCAAATGAAGCACAACCTTATGGATTGATCATGTGGCCTTTTGACCAAAGGCAGTGGTGACAAAGCTAAGGCACACCTGCCACAGAGGGCCGTTTATGACATTGAAAGCTCTAAAGGTTCGCCATCACTAATCTGTTATAGCACGATTTTATCAGTATACATTCAGAGCTTCAGACAATGAAATCAAGAATAAAATTAAAATTTACTATTTTCTCAAGGCACATATATGCAAATGTATGTTTAATAGTGAATCATGTGTCTGTCATTTCTTGAAATATTCATGTCACTATTGAAGTGTCTTATTTTAAACACATGAGGTATGGTACATATGCCATGTTACTTTCAAATTATAATACATGTACTTGCATATGATATCTCTGAAATACTAAATTAAATATCAAAGAAAATGTAGCTATGTTGATTTTCCCTGTTTGAAAAGATGGCAAATAGAAATGCTGTAACTCTTATCATAAATTAGAGGAGGATCCTTCATAAGAGAGTTGAGTTTTATGAATACCAGGCTGAGGGCTGACATTTGCGAAATTGATTTGTCTTGACATTTAGAAGAATCCTACATGATTATGTGTACAAGTTTCAACATTATGCAAACTAAAATACACCTGTAATGTTTAAAACTTTTAATAATATGGGTGCTTCAGAAGACTTTCTTTCATAAGGTGACTTTTATTTGCCTGCAGTTTTCAGGCTTAGAAAATGAAACAATGACATCTGACTGCATAGTTGAATCCCAAAGTAAAACAGGTCAAAAAGTCAAGCTATTGAAATAATGTTACAGGTTCTTATTTTATGAAATAGTGTATGAAAGGGTTGAGTTGCAAAGGAGAAGGTAGATAGGGTATCATGTTAAAAGAGAACTAAAATTCAGGTTAAGACACACAAATTACTGCTAGCTATCCTGAATTACAAAAGAGATAACTTCAAACAATGTAAAATGACAGGTGATGTCTACTGAATATTTTCTATTGTATTGTTCTCAGAACTTCATGTTTTAAATCATTTAGCCTTCTAAAAAGTTAAAATATTCTCAATTTTACAGATTAGAAGATGCACATAAAAAACTAAGTTACATACCCAGGGTCCAAGAACAAATGTTATGCCTAAACTCAGTCAATATGGTTATGTGGCTGTGCATTTTGTTGTTTATATGATAAAAGGATTTAACTCAGAATACATAAAGAAACAGTATAAAACAATAAGAAAAGATAGTTGCCTTGCTAGAAATGCATAGACATTCAATTAGCAATTTCCAAAACAAGACCTTCAAATACATAATGACCACATGAAAATATTAAAACTCATTAATCACTTTCAAAAGAATCTAACATCATAGTGAGATACAAGTTCACTAGAGTAATAAATTAAAAAGAATGATGCATAATATTCCAAAATGGGAAAAGCCAGAATTTGTACATATTGTTGTGCAAGTAAAAATTTATTTAACCATTTTATAAGGTGATGAAATTCTCCAATGCATTTAGATATTCACATCTGTGATTCATCAATCCACCTCTAGGCTTATGCAAAATTGGAGTGTTCTGATTGTGCTTTCAATAATTATACTGTTCTGTGTCAAAAGATGTATTATGGGGCTGGTCATAGACTTGTTTACATATTCCTACATTTATGACATGTGTCGCTTGAAAATACTATATGATCAGGGTTCTGTAGACAAGGAAAAAAGTAGAATATGGACTTCATTAAGTCTTCTAGATAATTGTGATGAGAAGGAGTTAAAAACAAACTTTACTATAGAAATTCCCCTGGGAAACAGGTCAAGGATGGGGATAAAGAGAGAGAGAGAGAGAGAGAGAGAAACAGATAAAGAAAGGCACCACATGGCCTTGGGATTTGCAGGAAGAGACCAGAAAAAGATCTGGCAGCTGAGACACAGAGAGAAATTCAAGTGCACAAATGACCCCATGTGTCCCACTCTCACCTCCAATAGAATATAAAGAAAACAGGGAGGACTAAGACAGTCTGACTCACACCTACATACTTCTAGAGTAACTATATTATTCACTTAGTGTCATTAGAGAGTGCAATAGATATCCACACACCCCTCACTAACTCCAAACTAATAATAAATAATGTACCCCCTTGCCACCAAGTCACCCACCCCAAAGATAAAGCCTTAAAAAGTAGGTCAAGGAAAAACAACCAGACAGAAAGAAAAGGAGCTAGAAACAAAGAGTCCACGGTCCTCCATCTTTCTGGAGCCACCTATCCTGACGCTTTCTCGTCAACATAGTTGTATATCTTCTCCTTTTCCTCTTTAAAAAGAAAGTGTCTTCCTTGTTTACAACTTTGTTCCCCTAATGTTTTATTGGGGCTGAGTTTATGATCCCAGGGGGCTGCTTGCATGGTGGGGCAGTGGTGCTCTTGCTCCAGATGAGATATCTTTTCTTCCCTGAGAAGGAGCCAGACAACACCACCCTACTTCTTTTTTAAGAGTATTAGGGATCTCCTGGTCTGAAGGTTTGATAGTTTGCCAGTAGGTCTCACATTTATTATGAACAGTGCCTTAAGATAATATGTAAATCCATAGCTGGTTATAAATACAAGGTGAATATGGCCACAAGGCTGAAGAGAGTTGGGGCAGGATGTCTAGAAAGCTGGCACTGACTGGCATGATGGCAACTGGGGATGGCAAATGAAGCACACAGAGAGGGAGCTGTGTAAAAGAACCGGTGGCTTTGGATATGACACGTGGCAAAGAATGAAAGAGAATAAATCCTCATTTTCACTTCCCAATGAGATGGGAAAACTACCATAAATTGCTAGAAAACTAGACAGACATATTGGACAGTATCTTGAAATTCAGGTAATTCAAGTTCAAGTGAAAGTTATGAAGTAAGTATGCAAGGAAAAAAATTTAAAAATGAATAATTTGTATGCTATCATACCAGGTAGTAGATTTAAGATTTTTAAGAGATTAAAAACACATGAATGAAACAAGTGCTGAAAACTGTGGCTTCTATTGTTGCTTTACGAAAGGCAACAAATTCCTTTCACAAGGGAAATATGAATATTTAAAATTAGAGTGGTCAGGATGGCACTATCTTCTTACTGAATCCAGTGCAAGTTGTATTTTCTCTTGCTTTTAAATTTGGAAATTCTAAGTGATGTGTCTAACACAGAAAACTTGAGGAAGTTTCTGAGAAAAACTATATGTAACGAACTCAGTGGGAGAAGGAGCAGAATCAAACATAGGCAAGTGCATGCAAATGAAATAGTCATCTCTGTGGTTCCATGCCAGCTGGGTATGTTACATACATGTGGTGCAATCTTAAGCTTATGAGGATGTGGATACAACCGAGTAGAATTATGTTGCGCTGTCATCTTGTTGTGTCTTTAAAGGTGATTATCAAGGATGAGAATGAACTCTAAGTGAGCACTAAGAATAGGATAGAAAAATGAATTAGAAAACAAGGAAAAATGAATTAGACTCGAAAGACAGAGGAGATATTCATTCATATGGTCATTCATTCTTTTATGTAAGGGGGATGGTTAAAAAAATTCTTGGATTAAAAATGCTTGTGAAACACCTACATTCTAAATTGTGGTAAGCAGTAGTAAGTCTGCATTCTGATGCCAACTAAGAAAAGACATATTTACGAATTGTCAATAGGGGATGATTAGCAAA
Organism: Cuniculus paca; assembly: GCA_004365215.1. NCBI lineage: Eukaryota > Metazoa > Chordata > Mammalia > Rodentia > Cuniculidae > Cuniculus > Cuniculus paca. Next base: position 243 of record RJWT010028440.1, on the reverse strand, counting down.
AATGATGAATGATTGAGCAGATCCATGGAGGGTAAGAACACAGAGAATGAGGATTTGAAATAAAATCTTTGCAAATAATTGTGTTGAACATGAGAGGGAACAAGTGAAACCTGTACAGAGAGTTAAAAAAGAAAGAAAAGGTAAAAAGAAAACAGCCTATATTTCAGAATCTGTTTGGGAGCCCTGGGAAGGAGATAAGAAGGGTAGAAAGGGGAAGATGGTATTGAATTTTTTTAAGCAAAT
>RJWT010028439.1:0-15213 GCA_004365215.1 Cuniculus paca | reverse complement strand
GAGGTATAAAAATGCCTTTCTTGTCCATTCTGCAGTTGATGGGCGAGGTACTCCTACTTTTTTCTGGTTCCCTGTCACATAGAGCATTGTTCTCCTTTGACTTTCAGTCTGAATTTTCTTTAGAGTTAAATGTATTTCTCATATAAAGCATATTGATGAATCCTGTCTCCTGATACATGCTGCCCGTGTTTCTTTTTATTGGTGAATTCAGGCCATCTACATTAATGATTATGGCCAACATGCACTGGCTCGTCTCTGCTATGCTATTTTCCTGCTGTTGGGTGCCTACTTTTCCCCCTCCATTCAATTGTCTGCCCCGCTTGGTGATCCCCCTCTGCCGCTGCTCCTGGAACTGTGGTCATTTTTATCTCTCTCTAGAATGTCTTTCAGTATTCTTTGTAGGGTTGATTTGGCAGTCATGGATTCCTTCATTTGTTCTTTGTCACAGAAGTATCTTGTTTCTCCATTAATTTTGAAAGAAAGTTTTGCAGGGTACATCAATCTGGGTTGGAAGTTGTTTTCTTTCAGGACTTGCAATACTTCACTCCAGCCTTTTGACTTGATGGTTTGTCTTGAGAAGTCTGTCGTGATTCTGATGGGTTTTCTTGTATAGGTGATCTGTTTCTTTTCTCCAACAGCTTTTAATATTCTGTTCCTGTGTTGAATTTCTGGGATCTTGATTATTATACCTCTCGGTGTAGATTTATTTTGGTTATGGCTAGCTGGAGTTCTGTATGCCTCATTTATCTGAATGCCACATCCTTTTCCCATGCTTGGGAAGTTTTCTGCTATTATTTCTGTAAATAGACTATTAATGTCATTTGCGTTGACTCTTGCTTTTTCACTGACACATTATTTTTAAGGTATTTTTCTTTGCGTCATCTTGCACCATTGAATTGTTATTTCCTGGTTCCTGTTATTTTTAAGAGATCTTTCCTTTCATGATCCCAAGCTGCAACCTGTCTTCAAGGTCTGAAAGTCTATCTTTGGTTTCTTTCAAGCAGTTTTGCCAGCTTTTAATGGAATCTCTTGGATAAAAACTTTGCCATCTAGACATTAATATCTTACTCTTCTCTGTAAGGCAGGATTTTTATGATAATTTTTGATCAGTAGAAATTACTGCAGAACAGTTTGCTAAGCAATATCTAGAAAAGCACGAAGGTGTTATGGGGTTAATGTGAAAGGTCCTAATGTGAAAATGTTTTATACATTGAATGGAATAGAAATATAGAATATGATGAATGGCACTTCACCTCTTCCTAAAACCTGATACCTTTTTTCATAACTTTTTGACTTGGTTCTCAATTTCATTTTTTTCCATCTATTTTCTTCCCTGTACTTTCCCTATGGTTTGTCCAGCCTGTGGCACCTAATACAGTAGCATCTATGGACATGATCTCACTAGGAGTTTCTGGATTAAAGTAGTAACTGACCCTTCTTTCAGGCCATATAAAGCATCTAAGTTCTGTCTATACATAAATGTCTCATAGTTACTGATAAGCTCTAATCAGAAAGGAAATAGGCATTTCTTTAAATGTTTCCTTGTGTTCTATAGATCTTCAGAAACTTGCCTAATTAATGAAAAAGAGTTTAAACAATATTTTATGTGCAAATGTGACAAAAGATATGGTACTCTAAAAAAAATTTGTGGCCAGAAAATGTTCTGAGCAGTGATACTGTCTATACCTTGAAAAGAGCACAGGGTAGAGAGAATTTGGGATGAGAAGTGGGGTGGAGATGAGGAAGCAATTTAACTTTTCCTTCTGGTCAGCTGTTGGTGTAATTTCATTCTTTTGTATGAAATACCATGATTTGTCAAAATATTAAATAGACTCCCACCAAATGTACCAGAGTGTATGCACAGTGGAATTTGAGTGGCTTAACTTCCCTTCCCCATTGGTTCAGTTAACAGAAAAAACTGATTGGGGAACAAGAGAAAATCCCTCTAAATTATGACCACACATGAGTTTCTATAGGGGGTCTGTATGCTAGATTGAACCATCTTCTACTGATTTTTTTCTTCTTTAGTTGGTATTTAGCTTAGATTGAATAGAAATTAAAGACAGAAACCATAGAAAAATGACAGTGGTCAATTTTTTTCTCCTTTAATGTATTTTTAGACTTAATGGGGGGTCACTATAAATCATTAGAAGATGGGAAAAGAGTGGGCATTTCTGTACTGTTATTTTGTGCTACAAAAGATATCAAAACTTTTAAACTGAATAATCTAGTTGCTTTGTTTTTGCTTCTAGGACAAAACTATTTAATAGAGGAGTAGTCCATACATAAACAAATTTAAAATTTCAGGTGAACTTTGTACATATTCATGCAGATAAAGAAGAAACACAAGACATGTATGTTGTGGGATCCTAATATCTTTATCATATAAATATTACACGAAGAAAACTTACATTATCAAAAAAATTTACAATCTGTACATTTTTTCTTGCAGTCATTATTACCTTAAGACAGATTCACAAATGGTCAATGAAAAAGGTAAGTTAATTAACAAAGAAAATGAAAGGTGACATTGTTAATAAAACAAAATTTATCTTTGTCTTGGCAGATAAAATACCTGCCTGAAATTATTTCAAGTCAATATGAGAAACAAAAATTTTTATCTTAGACTTGGTAAACCAAAAACTTGTTTCAGATTATTCTGTAGATTCCACTAGCTCCCATAGCTCAACATAAATAATATTAAGATAACATTGTACCTCTTTTGCCATTACTGGATTTAAAACCTCTGATGAAAATTTAGCCTGGTATTCATTTCAGTGATAACATTGTGCAGTGCCCAAGATTATCTGTTCATGATAATTTAATTAGTTAAGGGAACTGTGACCTTTTGAAATCCTATACATTACAGATTATTTACATATAAACTAGCATGAGGTCTTTATTTTGGGTGGAAAATATGAGGAAATTTATATTCCAAAATTGAGGTATACCCTTTAGTCTGTCAGAGGAAAATAATGAATCTGAATTTTAACATTTTCATAAGCTCATATTTATTCCATGTAAATCAAGTAACAGTGCTAATAAAGTGTATATTTCAGGTAGTGGACCTAAGCAGCACTGCTTTGAGGATTTCTGAGTTTGGATTTACAAGAAAAAATAAATTTATGTGTGAAGCAATTCTTTAAAATTTAAAAACATTTCTAAGTTTTGTATCACTAAAACTTAGTATAAAGAAGTACACAAATGGAAGTGATGTTTCATAAAAAAAAATTATCTGAATCTTGCAAGTAGACAACACTATATATTTTGTATTCTTAGAAGGATGTGATGTTTTGGCTTTAGATATGAAACTTTTAATTAAGATTATATTCCTGGCAGCTGGCCAACTTGTATATGAATTATAAATCAGTCTGGTGCTGGATTTCCCAAGTATGGAAGCTAAATCCCTCCCCAAAAGAAAGTGATTGTTAGAGTTTATGAATAATAGTTTAGGCCCCCAACTGAGCTCATTCATTAACCTTCATAACAGAATACAACCAGGGCTTGTTACCTGTGATTTTGTTAAATAATAAAATTTATGGAGAGAAGTCTAAACCACATGCATGTGTGATACTGTATATACATATTATATACATATGTACATGCTGTCAGCTATTAGTTTAATTGCTGATTCAATTAGCTTATTTCTCTACGTAGTAACAATAGTGAAGACAGTTTAAGCACAAAATCAGTTCAAAAGAGAATTTTAGAAATAGTTTACTTAAAAAAGATGAAACAGGAAGGGTTCAATACTCTACAGACTTGCTTTAAAAAAACCATAACTTCCTAGTTCTATTCACTGTAGAATATGAGGACAAACATGTCTACATTATACTTACAGCTAATTAGCAAGTCATATATGAGATGGTAATAGCTATGTTTCCAGGTACCGAGTTTATTTTATGATAACTTTAAGACTAGAACTAATTGATCTGTGTCTGGATAACATCACGTTTAACAAGCCACTAAAAAGCCAGGGATGCATCTCTAGAAGTTCACTTCTAAGTAGATATGTTCATGTGTGTGGCATAGTGACAAGGGAGGAGAAAGAGGCTACTGATTAGATCTGAGGTAGTGAAAAGAACGCTGGGACATCTACTTTTGGAATATCGGTAGTTTTTCATTATTAGTAAAGCTTTGTGGAACAAAGGAAATCCCTCAGTTTGTAGAAAACCCAGAGAAAAAGCTAATTCGTTTTCCAGAAATTTTAGTTTTAAGAACCAGTGTAGACCATATGAGACACTATCTTGTTAGGAAACTATAGTCATGTTTTAGGACACTTTTGCTACTCCAGAAAGAAAAAGAACTAGTATGAAACATGAAAAGTTTTGCATCCTGCAGCTTTCTGCTAGTTTAGTCAGCTGAGTGAACAAGAAAACAATACTATACATTACGAGTCTTTTAGGTTTAAAATACAAAACAGTAAGTGGCTTTTCTCTTCCAAAGTACTCCATTTAAAGAGTCCCTCAAAAGTTGCCACGTCTTTGTGTTAATCAGTTTAGGAAATGAGAGCTCCGGTATACTCATCCACAGATTGTGCTCCATGAGTTTCTGGCTAAGAACAGTCACTCTGTTCCATTTGTGCTAAGACATGATTGCTTTTTTCAAGCTGAAGGGATTCTATTTTCTTCTGTGCATATTTTAGTTGGATCTTTAGGGCATCATTGTCTGCTTTCAGGGTATTTATTTCCTAAAGGAAAATAGAATACATATGTTAATAAAACAGCATTGGGTAGCAAATCAGTTACAAAATTCACAGTACTACAGTTGATTGGCATCTCCTATTCACTGTGGTTGAGAATTAAAAACTTTCCAAAATAGTTATTTTGCACTGAATAGAAGATGACATGTTAAATATCAAATAAGCATATGCAAACAGCAGTTATGTAAGTGGCTGGCAGGAAGAGTAAATCATTCCTGGCCAGTGGGTAGAGAATGACAAAACCTTTGGAAATTGTGTAGCAGATCTTAACCTGGTATAAATAGTCTGGTCAGGTCTAAGCCATGAAAGTAGTGCTTGAAAATTCTGTAATATGAAATGCTATAGCTCATTTAACTTGCTTTTCCTATCAAGTCATTGAAAATCAACGTACACTTTTGATAAAATTTTTATCCTATTCCCATAGACTGAGATTTAGTGATCTAATTTGCAGTGATTTAGCTATACAGCCACAGTTGTATTCCAGGCTTCTATTTTGAGACCAGTGTTCTTACCACACTAATTACGCTAAAAATATATGAGCAATGTCTGGATAACTGGAGACACATTGGGTTGTTCCTTGGCTTGAATTACCTATTGTTCTGTTAGCTATCACATAATATTGAGCACTTCTTGTATGCTGCTACTTTGTTACATGATAATAAAATATCTTAGCCTTCGCATGTACCTTGAAAATAGATAATTTTATAGAAGCAGAAAACGTTGCTATATAATTTCAGACTGGATTTGAACCAGGTATTCGCATCTGACCCAAGAGCCATTGTTTGTCTTTTGTCCAATGCTGATTCAGAGATACACATACATTAAAATAACATGTAATGTATTTATACTTGAAAATATTTCTGTATTACATTGTATTTTAAGTACTGGTTTGACTAGTTTGATAGGACTGTTGAATTATAGACAAGTCATAAAGATTTTAATCAAAAAGTGAAACATTATTGTTCCTCTAAAATGTATGTAGTGGATTTTAATTTTTAGGTCTGTTTGACACTGATGAAAGTAAAAAGGCAACTAGGAAGAGGGTTTACTGGCCTGGTATAACTGGGTAAGAATTACTAGGGACTTAATTCATTCTAAATCTTTCTGTCATCTCCTCACAGCATTGCTGCCAACTGGATTTTTTTCATAAACATGTAAAATTTCAAAATTTGAAACTTTAGTGTGAAATTCTAGTCCTGTATTTACAGAAGATCAATCAGGTTAAAGACTGTAATAGGTGGCATAAAAATATCTGGGATAGGAAAATGCCCTCAATACTGAAGTCCTTTCTCTTTTTTCAAGTTCATTTTTCAGAGTTTCTTTTCTTTTTTGTAAAGGTTGTCTTTGCCAATGTTTACCCTTAAAGGAAAAGGGCTTTATGTAGCCCAAGTCTGATCATCTGATTAACTTCTTTCCTAAAGCACATGTTAAAAATATTTAGAGCACGACTTTCTTCATACATTTTTCAAGCACAAAGTCGAGTTTCACATCATATATTATCTAACTTTCATCTTCAACTATTTGTCTGATTCCATACATGGGAATCTGAGAGGGGTGCAGGGTGAGGGGTACAATGTTGAGAACAATGCAGGGAATCCTGACACCCCATGGGCAGTTTTGTTGTGTAGTAGGTAGAATTATATAAAGAATCATAGGTAGGTGAACGCTGAATTACCCGTTTTTACTGATAGGCCTCCAAACACAGTATATACCTTGATGTTTTAGGGAAAAGACAGGCAGGCATTCTTCTCCTTTGTTAAAATGAATGTTAATGTTAAAATTAATATATCATTGCTTTCTTGTCTCTAAAATGGCTAAGTTGTCTATAATTGGTAACATTGTTCCTCCTTCCCTCCCTCTTTCCTGGTTTTTAAATTTTTCTTTTCCTTTACCCAGCCAGTAATCAACTTGATTTGAATCCTCTCAATCTTTAGCCACGTGTTGTTCTCTGGTTAGCTGTACTTCTCTAACAGAGTCTGGAAAAAAGGGAAAATAAAAGGAAGGTACCTGTTCCAGCTCTTGATATGTTGGAAGTCTGAGATGACGGAGCTCTTCTTTTGATTTTATGAGGGACTCTTTATTCTCCCACTTGACAAATGCCCGCTTTCTGACCAAGACTGGACTGGGGCATGGAGATGTAGGACTGGGAAGTACATAAAGGGTATCCTGGGCTGTCTTCCTTGGAGAGGACAGCTCAAAGTGACCAGAAGAGCCCTCACTGCCAATCCAAGGTAGTGATTCGGTCTGGGTAGTCTTGTGGGCAACAGTCCTCTTAAGCCGAACAGAAATCTTCTGTGAGGATACTCCCATGAGCATGATGGTCCGATCCTTACTCTCCTCACTATGTTCCACAGCCTCCCCGTTTTGGAATGTAAAAGATCCTTCCTCGGGTGCTGTGGGGAGATGCATAAAGTGTCATACTCTCAGAGAAGCCAACACTCGATATTCTCACATTAATTTTAAATGAGACCTGTCTTAACGTTACAGTAGTTCTGCGTTTTCATACAGCACTCATTTTGAGCCACCCAATGTCAAGATAGCAAAGGCTGAAATCCAGGGCTTTTGTTGGCCAACCCACAGCCACTAGTATGAGGATGTGACCACCCTGCGGAAAAAGCATCTTTCTGTGTTTGCGCAAAGGTTACCTAGAGGGTTACTGTTTCTACAGGCAAGTTGTAATTCCCACCTCAACATTAAAGATTTTTATCAGTTAAGGAGGGCAGAATCAATAAGTATGGGAAAATGTTCCATAAATTACTTTCTGTAGACTTAGGTTTGGAAACTCTTACTACTCAAGTCTGACCTGATACAGGTACCTCTAGCAGACAGTAGGAACTCTGTGGAACCCCTTGGACCTTTTCACTGAGCCATAGTCCTAGTCTTTTTATAGTTTTTAAATTTTCAGACAAGGCCTCATTATATTGGCCATTATATCGGGTGTGAATTTGCAGTCATCCTGCTTTACTACTTTATTATTGGTATATAGAAAAATTACTGATTTTGTATTCTTGCATTTTACTGAAGTAATTTATCAGTTCAAATAGTGTTGAGTCTTTAGGTGTTTCCAGGTATAGAATCTTATCATCTGTAAGCACAGATAATTAGATTTCTTTCTGTTTTATTTGAATGTCTTATTTCTAACTCTTGCCTCATTTCTCTGGCTTGAACCTATAGTACTGTATTGTACAAGAGCAGTGAGAGTGGATATCTCGTCTTCCTGATCTTAGAGAAAATGTCAGTTTCTCCTCATTCAGTAGAATGCTGGCTGGAATTTGTCATATAAAATTTTTATTATGTTGCAGTATGGTCCTTCTATACCTAATCTGTCCAGGCTTTTCTTCATGTAGGGCTATTAAAATTTACCAAATGATTTTTCTGTAGCTACTGAAATGATCACATGATTTTTCTGTTAACCATTCTTGTATCCTAGGAATGAAACTAATTTGATCATGATGCATAATCTTTTTGATGTGCTGGAGAGGTCAGTTTACTAACATTTTGTTGAGTTTGCATCTAAGTTCATCAAGGATACTGGTCTATAGTTTTCTTTTTCTGTTGTGTTCTTGTCAGATTTTAGTAACAGGTTGAAGGGTGGCCAGATAAAATGAGTTTGGAAAGGTTCCTTCCCTTTCAATTCCATGGAATACTTTGAAAAGTATTGGTGTTAGTTCACTTTCTTTAAAAGTTTGGTAAAATTCACCAGTGAAACCACCAGCCCTGGGCTTTTGTTGAGAAACATATTATTTCAAGTCTTTGTTTTTTAAATATAGATACTCATTGCTATAAACTTTCCTCTTAAAGCTGCATTAGCTGCATCCCACAGGCTTTGGTATGTTGTGTTTCAAGAAATTTTAAATTCCTCTTCTGACTTCTTCAGTGATACATGTTCAAAAGTATGTTCAGACTCCTAGTATTTGAATAATTTTTTAAGGTTCTATTGTGAGTGATTTGTAGTTTCATCTCATTGTGATCAGAAAAGATAGAGGAAATTGTTCATTTGTTAATTTGTTTTGTGGCCTAAAATTTGTCTGTTATATAGAAAGTTCTGCATGCTGATGAAAAGAATGTTGATTACCTGCAACTAGTGGATAGAAGGTTCTGTAGATGTTTATTAGGTTCATTTGATCTATGGTATAATTTAACCATGATGTTTATTGTTGTTGTTGGTTTTTTGGGTTTTTTTTTGGTCCGGATGATGTATTACTGAGGGTAGGGTATTGAAATTACTCACCATTATTTATACTGGAACCTATCTCTTGGCCTTAGGTATGACTGTTTGTTTTATAAAATTGGAGTTCTGATATTAGTGCCAGTAGATTTACAGTCATATGTTATGATGAACTGATCCCTTGATCATTATATAAAAAGTTTCTTTGTTTCACAGTTTTTTGTCTTGAAGTCTTATTTTGTCAGCTATAAGAATAGCTACTATTACTCACTTTAAGATCCCTTTTGCGTGGAATATCATCTTCCATCTTTTTAGTGTGTGTGTCTGTGAAGTGAGCTTTGTGCAGGCAGCGTATTGTTGGGTTTTGTCTTTTTAATCCATTCATCCAATATGAGTTACATTACATTCAGAGTTATTGCTAAAAGGCATGGTTTTAATACTTGTCAATTTTTGAACATTCTTTGGGCTTTTCTTCTTTGCTTAATCACCTTTGTGATATGGTAGTTTACAGTACTGTTTGGTTCTTTTCTGTTTCACTTCTGTGTATCTGCTCTTCTAGTGGGATTTATATTTTTACATGTTGTCATGATGGTAGTTACTTTTCTTTCCCTTCTGGATATAGGACTCCCTAAAGCATCTTTTGTAAGGATGGGCTGTTGGTCTTGAATTCCCAGAGCTTTTTGCTTATCTGGGAGGTTCTTTGTTTCTCCTTCATTTGTGGAGGCCTTTGTGGGTAATAGTAATCTTAGTTGGCCTTTAGGCATTTATTTTTCTTTCAAGACTTGAAATACATCATTTGATTACTTCCTGGCCCACAGGGTTTCTGTTGAGAAATCTTCTGTTGGTCTGGTGGGGTTGCTGTTAAATGCACCTTGGTGTTTTTCTCTTGCAGATTAAAAAAAAAAAATTTTTTTTTTTTTGTCCTGTACTTTTCAGTTTGGCTATACTGTATCATGAAGGAAGTTCTTTTCCAGTCATGACTATTTGAGATTATAAAAGGTTCCTTTACATGAATGTCCATGTCTTTCCCAAGATTAGGGAAGTTTTCTGGTGTCATTTCATTGAGTAGGTTTTCTATCCCTTTTTTAACCTTTATTTTCTCACATTCAGGTATTCCAATGATGTAGGTCATTAATTATTTAATGATGTTCCAAAAATACTGAATGCTTTTTTTTTTGTCTGAATGTGTCATTTAAAAGACGTCAAGTTCCTTATTCTTCTGTTTCATTTAGTCCATTGTTGAGGTTTGCAGCTGAGTTTTTCATTGAATTATTGAGCTTTTCGTTTCCAAGACTTCGGTTTGGTTCTTTTTTCAAAATATCTGCCTCTTTGCTAAATTTCTCATTTATATCTTGCATTGTCTTCCTAATTCATTTAACTGTTTATTTGTATTCTCTTGGATCTCACTGATTTTTAAAAAATTATTCCTTTGAATTCTTCATCAGGTATTGCATCCATTTTAGTATCTTTACTATCTGTTACTAGAGAGTTACAATCTTCTAAAGGTATGGTATTATCTTTTCATATTTCTTGTGTTTCTACATTGAAATTTGCTCATTTCATGGAAGTGTAGTGTCTTGGGTTATTGGTCTGTTATACAATGTTGGCTTTATTTTTAGCTGGGAACTGTAGCATAGTTTCCTCAAAGCATCTCTGGCTGTGATGGTGAGTTTAGGCACAATGTGTAAGGCGTCAAGAGTCAGAAAGACCCACTGTCTCTTTTTCAATGCAGTGCCCACAGGAGGGAGGAGGAATGGCTTGTCTGGAGCTGGGCAGAGTTTGTCTCAGGGCTTCCTTTGGCTGTGCACTCCCAAGGACAGGAACAGCAGGACCAGGGTGACAGCTGTGGATCTCCCTGGCTCTCTCATCTGTAGTTACTGTGGGGAGTTAGTGGGGATGCATCCCATTTGGAGCTGGGTGAAGTTCCTCTGAGTCTTCCTTGCTGTGTGGGTCCCAGGGTAGAGTGACAGCCAGAGTGTTTCTTTTAACTTCTTCAGTGGAAGTCCAGGGAGCACTGATGACTTAATACTTCCCTTCCTTCATGACTTCTCTGAACTTCCGACCTCCATGAAGTCTTTACCAAAAGACTCAGGGCGTGGTCTCTGTTCAATATTCCTGTCATTTGTCTCTCTGTAGCCTATTTGGCTTGTAGCACATACCCTCCTGCATTGTTTCTAAACCACTCCCTGTTTATTATCTTTCCCCCTTTTTTCTTTCTGGGAGCCTAAATAATACTTATAATCAATCTTTATTGTACTGTTATTTGCACACACACATCTGTCTCTGGCCTTAAAGTCACTGTGTAACCCATGTAACCCTCAAACTCATGATCCTTCTGCCTCAGCCTCCTGAACACTGAGATTATATGCCTGCACCAGCATGGCCAGCCCAATTTATCTTTTGACTGTTAACTTTTTTCACTTTAGTCCTAAGAGTTTTCTTGCAGGATTTGGAATTTTAATCTGCAAGCTTGTTTTGCATAGGAGTTTTCCTCCTTTCTGCATTCACTGTTGTGTTTCTAGACTGTTGACAGTTATATCTACCTGGCCTCTCAGGATTGCCAGTCTAGAATCTGGTTGTAAACTAATGGATTCAGACTCCTCTCCTGGAAGAATTTTAGTGGCATCACAGGTAGCCACTCATCCAGTGACTGTATGCCTCTTGCTGCTAGGTGTGACAGTAATGACTTTTTCAGGATCCTTCATCAACTGTAAGCAGTGTGTTTGGTTCAGTCACCTTTCATGCATAGTTGCTCTCTGTTACTGTACAGAAATCAGATTCTCTCTGAATGTTTCTGGAAATGGCATCATGAAGACCAGTGAATTCAGCTTCCACTCCTTAAAGTTTTTGGTACGCTTCTGATCTGTAGAGATGTTACTCGTTGATTCTGAATATAGCTATGCCTTCTAATATGTTGTCTATATTCCATATATTGTACATGTTATATGTATACATGTTACATACAGAAGCACACACATACTTTCCCTGCTATTGTTTTGAGTTGGGGATGGAGTAGGACAATTATTAATTTTAGGCACGATCTTGGTGGAAGTCAGTATCTATACTTGCTGTCAGTGCTCAATGAACATCCACTGATTTTTAGGCCTAACTTGCACTCTGTTATTCCAGCACCCTTAGATCTGAGGCACAGACAGGGAGCCAAAATCTAGGTGTGAGAGGGGTCAGAAATAGAGTTCATTGTTAACTCAGACATGGATACATGTGGGTTATCTTTCCTGCCCCCGAATTTTGCCTTCTCACTGTACTTTCCAAGATGAACATTCCCAGTGTCTACTTACCATGGAGCAGATCTCTGCCTCCCAATGAGCAAAGGTTGGATGTTGGCGCCACTGACATGTTTTCCATGGCAGCTGCTGGGTTTTTGGTTCGCTTCTTGCACTCAAACACCACTAAATCTTTGCATTGTTTGTGGCAGTTCATCCCACAGTCTGTGGATAAGATATTTTGGTCAGGAAGTCTCACCTCTCTTCTTCAGGTCTTACCACCAATTCACACACTGTGCTCTTGTCAGACATGTCTGTGCTTTCTTCTACAGCCAGCCTCACCCAATACTCCTAATGAACCTAGCACTGTCCTCACTTGGCAAACCCCCATCTCACAGGCTGGTCTTAACCCTTATCATGTGAACCTCATAATCTGAAAGAGCATCTGCTATGCTGGAGGGAAGAGATGGTATCTTGGTCTTCCTATACACCTGGCCTACTCTAGGGAAACCCTCTGGAAGTGCCCAACTGCTAGGTCTTACTTTTTCTCCTTGAAGTAGCTCCCTTTCCCCTACTCCTTACTTATCCTAGTCACAAGGAAGGGCACTTATGTCCAGAGGAATCACTGAGAAAAGGAAAGCTGACAAACACCTTTAGTAATTACATATCTTCTGTTTATCTCCCTTTTCATTTTCATGACTATACAGGAGCTCAGTCTCCTACAAGCCATCTCTATTTCCAAGGCAACCAAGGCAGAGAGAAGATCTTGTAAAGGAAAGCTGCTGAACTGGCATCCCTTTCTCCTGTACCATGTCAGTCATGCTCGGGTGCTCTTGGGAAGCCAGTTTGGAGATGAGGCTCTGAAATCGTTCAAGAAGTTGTGGACTAAACAGACAATTATGGTGGTAGAAATGAGCTTCTCACACCAGGGAAAACAATGCGATCGACAGTGCTAACTTACCTTTACATCGATATCCTTGTTTGATCACTCCCCAGAGCTAGGAGACAAACAAGACAGAATGCACCACATGTCATTTGTTATCTGGTGTGAGGCTTCAAACTAACATTCATGGTTTATTCTCCCTCGTTCCATTTTCTAGTTCAAGTTTATCTCTTGTATGTCTTGTCCTGACCTTCAACTAAAAACAGGAAACATTTGTGGCTACAGTCAAATGTTCTCTAGAAGCGCACTTTAGTGACTTTATTACTAGGCCTTCTATAAACCTGAAATGCATGAATCATACAACTGACAGGCTCCCCCAGTCTCCACACTGACAGACAAGCATACACAGCTGCTGGTCAGGAACCTGGGTTTAGGAAAACTCTTGGTTGTGGTGAGACAGGAGGGGCAAAACTGAGGATCTCCTCAGGACAGTGTCTTCTGAAAGGGGAAAGGAGGGCATCTCGTAATTCTTTTTTCTAACATTTGAAACAGTATATGAATATAATACTTGAAAAAGTATATCCAGAATTCGACATTTCTGTAATATTTATACCAGGCCTAATGAACCAGGGAGGAAAAAAGTCAGGAATAAATGAGTGGAAATGAAATCCACCCACTTGAGGACTAGGTCCTTCTAGGTGTTTGCTTGGGCTCTAAGCTGGAATGCGTGCATAAGGATTGCGAGGTCTGTGCCCATCTTATCGCTGGCCTGTAGTTCCACCCTGATGTACTCCAGGGACAACTTACAAATCCAGCACAGTTGTCGCAGAAAGTGGGCTTCAGGTAGGTGGTCTCTTGGAAGTTGTGAGGAAATCCCAGGCCCAGCTTGGAGTAGATGGAGCTGGCCCTCATGAAGTAGGCTGTGATCTCATCCCTGCTGATGAGGCCTTCCCTGCCAGCAAATGACAGGTGAGGATGTGAGTGGAGGGAAGATGGCAAAGCAGTGCTAGTCCGTGCTGCCCGAGAATGCTTCTATGAGCATCCTCATAAGAAGATTACAGGACAGCATGTAAAAGGGGATGAGGCAGCATTACTCATTCCCAGAGGTGTGCTTTGGCCAAACTAGGTTTTCCTAATTAATTTGATCACGAACTACAAGACCTGAAATGATGTAAAATTGTGTAAAGGGTGGGAAATACCTGTGCTACAGTTTCTAACTTTAGAAAGTACATAACTAGGTCCCACTAGCCACACATTTGGTTTCTGATAGAGAATTAAAATAGAACATATATAATTTTAAGGATAGGAATTATGCAAAGCATTAATACTATTTTCCATAATCTGTAAAGACAAAGCAAGAAACACTAAACTCATTTGTAGTTGGCTATTTGCTAAGTTGGCAGATTTTTTGGAATCTTCAGTTGTGAGCTATCTAAAAAAGCATGCAAATGTCAGTCTCTTGTCCAAACCAAAGGCAGAGAGGCCTTTACTTTATGACTATAAACACATCTGTACTTACAAATTCTTCTAGTGATATATCTGTAGATCTGCTCTCACCCATGGGCTTATACCCACTTATTCTCACCTGTCTTTGTCCATCACACAGAAAGAAAATGGGAAACTTGCAGCAATCTTTTCAAATTCTTCCTGAGAAATGTATCCATCCTGGTCATGATCGTAGTTTTTAAAGACAGACTGTAAAAAAGGAGTTTTTTCGGCGATTACGAAGGAGAAATCAGTCCTTCCTTTTTTTAGCTAAATCACAAAGGGGCTGGGGCAGATAGATAAAAGCCTCTTAAAGCCTAAATAAGAGGAACATAGACATGTGCTCCTTAAGCTGTTGCACAGATGCGGCAGGTCACGTGCCAGGTGTCTGTGCCACCCCGGGCTGTGCTGACCACCAGAGCACTGCAGAGAGGGTCTCCCTCCTGTGCTCTGCTCAGAGCGCACCTCCTGTGGGAAGCTCGTGAGCAGCCCTGCTCCTCTTCCCCTGTCTGCTTAGTCTTCTGTTGTCACAGGAGAATGGCCCACAATAATAAAGGCTTGAAGTCTGCAAGTGTATACACTATTCTCACAGGTAGCCCAGGAAACTGAGTCAAGCAGTGCCACAATGCTCAATGTTAAATTCTTTTACCCATGCTAGACTCAAATTTCCCAATATCTTCCTGCCTCCCCTCAACTTTTAAACAAATGATCTGCTAGGCCTTTAAGGGCAGTCAAACCTGCCCCATAGAAG
>RJWT010028438.1:0-15213 GCA_004365215.1 Cuniculus paca | reverse complement strand
AGAAAGGAAGGGGGAAGGGGAAGAAGAAAGCGACGATGCAGATGTTCGACAGAGGCTTCATTCTAGTGCTATGGACAGACTGAGCCCCACCTGCAAGGCCCTGGTCACCCAACCATCTGTCACTTCCCCAAAGCCCCAGGTTATAACTCAAGCATGAGCAGCAAACCGTACTCCATGTGTTCTTTTAGTAAGGCTGGGGCGCGGGATACATTGGTGGTTATGATGACTTTGGCAGGGAATGTGGTGCTTTTTCTCCTCCACCTCCCTATTAATGTCTTCCTGTCCCACTGTCCCTTGGGTGCCTTCTCTGGATCGTGTCCCTATCCTCTAAATGCCATCAGCTACTGCCTTTTAAAGCATCAGCAGATAATTAAAAGCTAACTTGTAGTATTTAAAATAGAGTTCCTCCCAGGGATACTCGCTTTCTAAGAGATAATTGTAAGTCTGACCGACAGAGGAAAAAGTGTTCTTTCTCTGGCAGACTTCTGCTGTTGTGGACTTCTAGGCTTAACAAGTTGTAAAGTTTTTTCAGAAGAGTTTAGCTAGGCTGCTTGTCCCCAGAGTGAACTTGAGGAGGGTGAGAGAGAAGAGGGTATTTGATGGCTCACCAGTACCCACATCTTCTCTCACTTCTGGCTTTCCCCTGGGCACACACAGATCCCTTCTGCAGGAGTGAAGGTAGACCCGGAGGGCCATGCCTGAAGATTGCTAGCCCGTGGTAGAAAGCAGAGGCTTTCAGATCCTACTGTATATTAGAATCACATGGGAACTTACTTAACCTGCATCTTCCTGGAACTTGGGCCCTGGGATTCTGATTTAGAAAGACTATTTTTGGTAAGTATTCTGGGTGAATGTGTTATGGAACCCTGAGAAATACTCACAGAGTCCCTTCTCTGCTTGGTGGTTTCAGTGGTGATCTTTCTAAGTAGAACTGGAATGATTGCATCCCTCTGATCCTACCAGTGTTCCTGTGTTTTGAGTCTACAATAGGAGGGAGTCACTAGTACAGCCAAGCATACCTAACGGTTTAGTAACTCAGCTAAACATCGCAGTAAGAACTTCAAAGAAACTCATGCTTGTGACATACAGTGTTAGTCTGTTTCTGATGAGTTACTGATGATACACACTATTGCTAGGAATTTGGAAAATGTGTGGTGGACAATTAAAGGAAAGCAACCTTTAAATAGTTGAATGTGTGAAGAGCAAAGCACATGTTCTTCAGAGAACCTTAGCAACTTATTAAAGTGTGGAATCCAATCTTGGCTCCAGAGTCCCATGTTCTTGACTTGGGTCCTGACCTTGTAACTTGCTTTGGCCAATAGCATGTGAAGACAGCAATGTGCTTGTGCAGGTGGGACTATCCCCTGGTGCTCTAGAACAAGCTCTGGTGAGTCCCAGGAAGATGAGAGACACCTGGAACAGATCTGGGCTCAAGGGGAAGCCCCATCCATGTCCGATGGTGTGAGACCCAGGGCTCTGTGTCTTCTGGGGATTCCGGACAGGTGGTGATACAGCATTGTTTGGCAGTAGCTGGCTAATAGGAGCAAGGTAGGGAAGTCCTTTGGGAGCAGCAAGTGACAGATACAGGATATATCAGGCAAGAACCGAAAGTAGAAAGAACCTAGCAATGGAAGGAAATTCGGATGTGTCACATGATAGAAGAATGGGATCTCCTCTACAGTATATGGCCCTAATGAACACAGCTGAGGTCAGCGAGTGGACACACAGGGAGGCAGGTTTAGCAAGACCTAGTAAAAAAATTGTTAGCCACTGAAATACCAGGAAAATGGAATGAATTGTCTCGGAGACTGTCTTCTACCATTGGAGGGCAGAGAAGTGACAATGCAGTGCCTACTGTTTGCTGAGGGCTCCAATATTTTTTCTTTCATTTTGTGACAATTCTTATTGAAAAAAATCTGAGATAAAGATTATTTTCCAGATAAGTAAATTGAGACTTTGAGAAGGTAAGAAATTTGCAAACATCTATAACCATTAAGTCACAAAGGCAAGATTCGCATCTCAGACTGTCTGGCGCTAATATCCTGCTGTTGCAGAAAGCTGGTTCCAGAGTTGAGTGCCACAGGATTAGGGTGCTGTTGGGGCGGGGGCGGGGGGCAGAGCCTGGGTTCTCAAGCCATCCCTGCTCCAGGATGAAGCACAGTTTTACTCGTAATTAGTGCATTTTCATTTCAGGGGAACAGGATGCGAAAAGGAGAAATGTAGTGAGTTTTTCATAAAGCTATATTTATTCTACTTAAATATTTATTCAACTTTCCTTTACTCTGATACTCTTCTCAATTCTTCTTTTAAAAATCAAGTCACAGTGTTTGTTTTTCAAAATCATCTTGACATAGTGAAATAAAAAGTCATCAACCTCAGTAAAAAAATTTCCACATCCGCTTAATGACACTGAAAATACAGCTCTTTAGCATATCCTAATTTGTCAAATTCTTGCCTCTATTTCATTGCGTAAAAGTGTAAGTATGTGTCTGTTTCTCTCCCTCCCTCTGTCCCTCCTCCCCTTTCCACTAGAACTTCAGAACAAGTTTTTTTATATATCATTTTGATCCAGAATTAAGGAATCAGTTAATCCTCTGTAAAAATTCTTAAGCTGTTTTTTACTAGTGCAAAAATAGTCTGCACATAAAATGTCTAAGGAGGACAGCAGACCAGTTTTCAGTTCAGCAGGAAAGAAATAACACATAGGTACATAAACAAAAATTGAGGAGTAGTCACAGAGAAAATATCACTTACCTACTGAAGTGAGTGCCCTGACAGAAATAAGGGTTTATAAAATAATTTGAAATTCAAGCCAGTTCTTCCCCTTTGAAAGGGAAGCTTCCTTTCTTTAAAAATTTTAAGCATTTCCCCATTTGTCTTGTTTTGTTTCTCTGAGACAGGTCTTGCTATGTAGCCCAGGCTGGCCTTGAACTGTGGTAATCATCTTGCCTCAGCCTTCCAAGTACTAGGATTACAGGCATATTCCACCACACCTGGCCACTCTACCATTTTCTCTCTGAAAAAGGTCCACTAGTATATCACAGTCTGCTGCTGATTTTTCTGGTAAAGCTATAAAATTTTAGTAACAACTGCCAAAATGTAGCCCTCAGTTAAATTTTCTGTGAGCTTCCCTGGAGCCCCCTTGCCTTAAACCTATACTTACTCATCTGGATCTGGTTGGTAGGTGGAGAGGAGAACCCTGAGCTAGCCTTCAAAAAGCTTGAGTTTGGGTCTCAGCTAAGTTACTAGCTCGAGGTTATGTAATCCTCTGTGCCTTAGTCTCTTTACCTAAAAAATGAGTACAGCAATACCCATCTCTTCACAGGGCTATTATTTAAATGAGATATACTTTCTACAGTTTCGATTACTAACGTCAATTGCAGCATGACAGTACTAAATTGAAAATTCCAGAAAGAAATAATTCATAAGTTTTAAATTTCATACTCTTCTGAGTAATATGATGTGAAGTCTTGCAGTGTACCCTTCTGTCCCACTTGGGACATGACACATCCCTTTGTCCAGTATATATCCTTGCTATATACACAACCCACGCATTAAACACGTAGTAGCACACTTGGTTATCGGATTGACTGTACTGGTATCACAGTGCTTATGTTCAAGTATCCCTTATTTTATTTACTAATGACCCCAAAGTTAAAGAGCAACAGTTCTAGCAATTTCAGTATGCCAAAGAGAAACCATAAAGTGCTTGCTTTAAGTGAAAAGGTAGAAGTTATCAATAAGTAAAGAAAAAAATTATATGCAAAGATTGCTAAGATTTTCAGTATATTGTTGTAATTGTTCTATTTTATTGTTATTGTTACTAACCTCATACTATGTCTAATTTATAAATTAAACTTTGTAGTACATCTATATATGGAGAAAAAACATAGTATGTGTAGGTCAGGCTTATCCTGTTTTCAAACATCCATTGGGGTCTTAGAACATATTCCCATGTAAACAGGAGCTGCTATAATTAAGGAGAACGATGTGCTTTAGGATCTATGCCTAGCAAGTAGTAGGTGCCCAGTAAATGTGTCTTCCTTCCCTCTTAAACTGAAGGGAGGGTGTTGAACTAAATGATCCCCTGAGACTGTATCCCACTCTAGCTATCTGCTTCTGATAGCTCCACCCAATAATATAGGCTGGGAAGAAAACAGAAGGAAAAAAAGGATTTGTAGGGTTCTAAAACCTTGGAGAAAACATTTCAATGTGTTGAAAAGTCACTAAAACGAATAAACAAAAAAAGACCAAGAAGGCAGGAAATCATCACCTTGACTGTTTGTTTTCCAGAGAAAAGGAACACAAAAAAGATTGGCTCCTCAACTGACAGTTGACACAGCCAGGAAGGTCGTAAAAATAATGTGTAGGTGGCCTGACAGTGCTCTTTAATGATGATGCTGAGCAGGCATGGCCTGAGCATTCTAACAAAAAGTTCAGGTTTTTATTTTATTTATATATTTATTTTTTTCTGATAGAACGTCAGAGCAAGAAAATGAAATGCCAACTTAGTGTGGACACTGGTTTTCCATAAAAAGGCAAAATAGCCTATTCTTCTTTTGAAAATGAACACATAGAGTTGCTCCTCATGTTATGGGACTGTTTTAACCATGTTATGGTCGTAGATTTTCCAGGCCATTTGGCTACAGGTTAAGGAGTACATTACCAGGGCATTACAGATCCAGAGCAGGGAAAGTTCTGGAATCTTTCTGAGGAAATCCAAAAAACACCATTCTTGGAAACCAAGTACCTTCTATTATTTTTTCATATAAGTGTCACTTGAAGTGGATCAGACAGGGCAAAGGATCAGACTGAAAGATAAAGAGACAAAAGTGGATGATTGGATTATTCTTATCAAGTATCTTGGAAGAGTAAGATAAATGATGCCATATCAATGTTATGCCTGTGACAGAGTGACAGGCCTTAAGGACATAATTGGTAGAACTCATGTAATCACTGTATTTCCTAAGACTCTGCCCTTGTTCTGTATAATACTCTAAAAGTTTTAAAAAATGCCACTAGCTTGCTATCTTACTTTTGGATGGAATATAATAATAGCCATTTATTTACACTTGCGTATGAGCTAGGCTAGTGGTGGTGAACCCATGTCATTTGTGCTGCAGTGAGCTGTTCATGTCATTGAAAGCTCTGAAAGTTCACCATCACATAGGTACGCACTGTTTTAAATGCTTCACAGTGTTATTTAGTCTCTGCTGCACCACTCAAGCAGATACTGGTTTCCAGGTTATATTTGCTTCTGGTTGAATTGCCATTCTCCATCCCTTACACTGTCCGCCTTAATGTTTCAGACTTCCAGGAAGAGAATATGTTAGAATTAATTATTTACCTAAGAACCACTGGAACCAATCCCAAATCTCATCTTGCTCTCTTTACATTGTTCACTAAAAGAAGCCCAAACCCCTGGGATATAGTCCCACTTATGAATAGCAGCTCTGCTTAACCATAACCCATCTCAAGCTTCTACTCCTCCACCCATTGGCTCACAGTAACTCAGTCAGCTCAATATGTATTATTCTCTTTCCTGTCTCTTACCCTAATCAGTATCTGGTCCTACTTAGAATACTATACTACTTCATCAGATATTTGCTTATATATCACTTCCTTGGGAGAACTTGTGTCCTCTTTATCACTTCTTCCCCTATGGGTTCCTCATACTGGGTCAGAGATGCTCATACCCTACCTTTCTAGTGAACATATGTACTTTAGCATAACAGTACCCAGGTGTGAGTCTCAGTGGCTGCCCTGGAGAATGCAGGAAGCAATTTTTGTGTTTATCCACTTGATAGAACAAATGGCAGGTGTATATATGTGTGTAAATGTGGTTTACTTTTTGGTGAATGTGGTTGTGGTTTACCCACATTGTGTGCCATGTTACATTTTTGTGTATTTATAATTTTTTATTAAATGTTTTCATTTGATTTTTCCTGTAGAATTAGCCCAATTCAATTTTACAACTTTGGGAGGAGGTTGAAAGTGAGTCATCAGGTGACTTAGCTAACCAATGATGACTTGGATCATGTAAACCAAAGAAGTTAGCAGTACATACAGATTTGACAGATAAAAGATACAGCAGAGAAGTACAGAATGAAGATCTTGATTCAGATAAGGAAGAAAATAGTAATGTAAATATTTCACTAGTCAAAATGCTAGAAAATGGTCATGTATACCTGAATGATCCAATGTTAGAACTAGGTCAGAAAATGTTAGATTTTTGCCAGTGATGAAACCCGTTGAACAGAATGTCAACAGGCAATATGCTACAATATATTTTGAAATACATAATAGTGAAATATAAGAAAACATTCTGTATGCATCAGTAGTAATGCTCAAAAATATATCGTGATACCTATCTGAACTAAAAACTTTCATAGCAGGACTTTATCATTCTAATCATCAGAATCTAAAGGGTTTATGAAGAAGTAACAGATGTAGCATTGAGATATTTAGAATAATGACACTCAAGAGATTTGGTTTCCTTCAAAAATGCCTATATTTTGACCACAAAAGGACCCACTAAGAAAGAAAAAAAATCAGCAGTTTGGCTGCTATTTGCTTGTTTGTTGTAAAGTTTTAAACTGTCAAGCAATTTATACACTCTCTGAATACATGACAATTGACAAATAACTTGCTTCATTTTTTGGTTGTTGAAGCTTTCAGCAATATATTCCAAGTAAACCTTCCAAATATGTTGTAAGAATATGCGTTCTAGTAGATGTAAAGACATTTTACACCTTGAATTTAGAAAGTTATCTTGGAATTCAGCCACCAGGTCTTTCTTCTTGCAGGAATAAACCATATGACTTTGTGAACAGACTTGTTGCATCTGTTTCAAAAAGTAATTCAAATATCACATTCCACAATTGGTTCACTAGTTACCCATTGATGTTACATTTGCTAAAAGAATACCAGTTGACCAGCACAGGATCTATTCATAAGAACAAAGCTGAGATTCCTGAAAAAATGTTGCAAGTTTATAATAGAAAAATGTATAGTACAATCTTTGGATTTCAGAAAGACATAACATTGGCCTCCTATAGGGCAAAGAAAAGCAAAGTAGTATTGATACTGTCAACATTACACCATGATGATAAGATTGGTACTGAGGCCAGGTGTTGGTGGTGCATGCCTGTAATCCCAGCACTCAAGAGGTTGAGGCAGGAGCATTCTGTAAGTTTCAAGGTCAGCCTGTGGTACATAGTGAGTGCAAGGCTAACCTGGACTACATAGTGAGATCTTGTCTCAAAACAAACAAACAAACAAACAAAGATTGATAGTGAATCCTCAACACAAATGAAGCCAGAAATGGCCACATTTTACAATAAAATGAAAGGTGGAGTAGATGTTGTTGACCAGTTATGCAGCAACTATGATGTCACTAGAAACATAAAGTGTTGGCCAATGGTTGTGTTTTACTTGATCCTAAACATGTCAAGCATAGTTTCATAATTCAATGAAAATAACAAGTACAAAATATCACAGAGAAATTTTCTTTGAGGATTGAGACTGGAATTGATAAATGATCAATTACAACAGAGGAAGAACAAAAGGCATCTGCCCAAAGAACTCCTCAAAAGAATTCTTTACAGACTGGTGAACAGGCAGGTGAAACAGCACAAGAGCCTCGTAAGAAACCTGCCATAGGTGTGATAATTGAAGTAAAGATTATTTTGGTGGTAGAATTTTATTTGTATTTTCATTGTAGTTTACATAAAAGTTTATTTCTGCTGTTAGTTTTTAGATTTAGTAAGCAAACAGTTGACGTAGAAAATGTTGATGTTTATGCTAAATACTCGGTATGTATTTGATATTTTATTTTATTGATATTTCATTTTCCTTCTAAGTGGACATTGTGTAATATAACAGGAAGTCCCTGACAAAAGAAAAAGATAAGGGAAGTGACAAGTACGACCTGCCAAACAGAAAAGGAAGGCTAAGCACACGTGCTGTCAGTGTAAGTGATATTTGTGTAAGCAGCGTGCTGCTGTCCTGTGTGAAGATGGCCTTAGGTGTGATAATTAAAGCAAAGATGATTTCTGCGGTAGTTTGGTTTGTATTTTCATTGTTGTTCACATAGGAATTTATTTCTGGTGTTATTTTTTAGATCTTGTAAACAGGTAAACAGTTGATGTTGCAAATGTTGATGTTTATTCTATACACACATTACATATTAAAAATTTAATATTTTATTTTATTGATTTTATTTTCCTATGCAGTACACATTGTTTAATATAATAAAACTCATGAAATTAAAATTAATAACTCATCAATAGAAATACTCCCAAAAAATACTCCGTAACATGACTATTCTAAAAATTTGCCATGATGCCCTCGCAGCTGCCCTGCTTTGTCTTAGTGTATATGTCTGTATGTGTGTCTTATTTTTTTAATCTACCCTCTGAAATGTAAATTTGTGAAGGTTCGTTTTTTCACTGACACATCCCTAATGTTCAGAACAGTACCTGGCATATTATCTTCCTTAATGGAATATTTCTTCAAAGAATGATTCTGTAAATGGAGAAATTGAGACATGGAATAGATAAGTAAATTGTTCGAGTGACACTACTATTAAGAGGTCATCGCAGGTCAGCAAGATTTTTGAAGCCATGGCCCGTAAGTACCATGTTATTCAACTTTTAAAAAAATTTTGTAGGACTGGGGATTTAGCCCAGTGGCCTAATGAGAGTTCAATTCCCAGTGCCACACACACAAAAAAAATTTGTTATCATATATGTTTACTCATTTATGGGGTACAATATTGTAATTGGATATATTTATAGATGTTTAATGATCAAATAGTATCATTTTCATGTGCGTAGAACCTTTGGACTCTTCTCCAGTTATTTTGAAATGTAGAGTTGTAGCCTATACTTGTTGTTTTATGCTATATAACATTATATAACTACGTTCCTCTGCCCTAACTGTATTTTAGTATCCATAATCTACCCTCTCACTACTTCTCCTCCCAACTTTCCCTTCCTAGCCTCTGGTGGTGTTTATTCTATTCTCCACTGTTATATGACCAATATTTTTAGCTTCTACACCTGAGCAAGGATACATATTTGTCTTTCTGGGCCTGGCTTATTTTTCTTGATTTAATGCCCTCCAGTTCCAATCATGTTTCTGCATCCATGTTCATCCTTTCATGGCTGGTTCAGCTTCTTGATTTATTATGTAAATATACAATGAGCTGAGGTGTTCCGTGTGAACAGAAAGAATTAATGATAGAATGTCAGTTTAGGGAACTTAGCAGTTGGACAAGATCATTTAGCCCCAGTTTACCATTCTTCCTAGTTATTTATTTGATTAGATTGTGAATAGGTTGAGTTTTTTTGTTTATTTGTTTTTGTTACCAAGCAAAATCCAAGTAACTGATATTTGGGGAAACAGCAATAAAGTTAGTATCCTTAAAACATTAGCGCATTAACCTAGATAAAAACAATTTATAACTTACTAACCAGACATGCTATCACAAACCTGCAATCCTAGCACTCAGGAAACTGAAGCAGAAAGATTGAGAGTTCAAAATTGCCTTGACTGCATAGCAAAACCCTGCCTCAAAAAGAAAACTTAAAACTTTTTGATATGGCTTAAATTTTAAAAAAACATAAGTTATGCCTGGGTAATAGAAATAGATGTACTTTCACTATCAGCTTAATTTTAACTTAAAATCATCAGTTCTTTTTCTTGTAGTCAGCTTCATACAGTTTTAAAATTCAATATAGTAGAATTCTTAAAAATATGAATTGTGGGGGGAAAGACTAGATAGACTTGCTTGATGGACTGTGTCATTTTCATGCAGTGGAACATCTAATGCCTCTGCAGAAACATGGAATAGCAGTTGTTATATAAGTGGAAAAAGAGACCTCAAAATGCTGACTACACAATGCTGACAACTCTGAAAATGCTATTGGCAATAAAATTGTAAGAGGTAACCTCCAAATCTGAGGTTCCTTTATGGTTGGTGATTTAAATGTTTAGAATTTCTTGGTTATTTCATGTTGGTCTTCATATATAAATGCTTCTGTTTAACTGCTGCTACTCAAATCATTAAATAAACATAAAAAAAGAAATGCAATGTACCATATTGTGAGCCACGCACATACATCACCCCATATGCCACACATCCTTTCCTTCCTGCTGTCCACCTCACTGTTTGCTGGCATTCAGCACTGCCTTTCCTCAGGCCTTACCCTCAGCCTTCCACTCTATGTGATAGAGAACACCTGCCTACCAACTGCAGTTTCTTTTTTAGTCCCTTGATTACTCTCAGATGCTTCTCTGCCCACTTTCTGAGGCTTTTATCCCACTACTCTTGCTCACCTCCTCTCAGATACAGCCATTTGCTTGTTCTTCATACCCTGGGACACTCACCCAGTCTCTTTTTTGCTATATCATTTTCTCCACGTGTTCATTGGCGAGTGCTGTTAGCCCAGTCTGAGGAAATCCTATGACTGTTCCAGTGTGATCCAGTCCTTCTTTGGGCTCCGCATTTGCTGCTCATATAATTTTCATTTCCTCCATACTTTTTAGCTTTCTTGGTAGCAAACTATCTTCCTTTCTGGCTGCATGGAACAGAAAAAGAATCTAGCAAAAGGCTGTGGCGAACTCTCAGAATTACTGGGAATGCTAATGAATTAGGCTTAGAAAACATAGAGGTACAAAGTGGAACCTGAGCAGTTAGAACCATGGCCAGATTTCCATGGGCAACAGAACCAAGTTCAGGGGACACCTGCTGCCACCACTGCTGGGCAGTGGGCACTGTAGCCCACACCGCAAGTGCTGAATGCTGTACTCTGCCAATGGCACCTTTGCTACCAGAACAGATCCTCCAACTCTGCTTCTCTGCATCTCTAGCTGCTGGTCACAGTTTGGCAGAAACATCCAACCAAGTCCCTGACCCAGCCACTAGCCTCAAAAGAGGCAAGAAATGTATCTCACTTCTTCCATGAGAGATGGCTGCCTGCTATTAGAATTTATACAGTGGAAAATCACTCAGATTCCAGGCAAAAAGAAAACAGAATTTTTTTAAAAGACCACACCACCCATCCTTTACCCATAACAACTGTTTCATAAAGCTGCCTACAGTTTCCTTAAATCTTTAAAGCTATTTCTGCTAACGTCTGACTCACCCAGAACTCTGGAACGTAGTTCAGTGCAACAAAGAAACTTTAGGGGTCATAGATTTATATACAGAGATGTTCACAATAGCCCGCTTTAGAACAGCAAAGGAAAAAAAGGGGCAGCCTAAATTGTCAACAATTTCTGATAATAATCATTTGTGTGAATAAGAGAATGGTTAAATTAGGAGCTATCTATAGTACTAAATATAGGTAGTCATTAAAAATCAAGGACTTTTAAAAATTTTGTTTTATGTTGCCGAGCCAGCACTCTACCACTGAGTCACATTCCCAGCCCTAAAAGGATTTCAAAAACAAACAAAAACATAACTGAAAAGAATTTTACAGTATTTATAAATAAGATCTCACATTAATGTATATGTGCATGTATAAATTTATATTAGAATGTATATATGAAGATATAAATTACAAGAGAATATATCAAAATGTTAACAGATTGGTTAAATAAGGATTACTTCTTTGACCTTCCATTTATTTTCCACACAGAGCTGAAAAGTTATTTGTATTTAAAAGAAAGCCCATTGATGGCATACTACCTATGCCATCATTTTTATCCTTTATCAAGTTATTAGAAAGTCCATTTTTCCCCTAAACCAACCTCATAAGCCAAATACTCTGAATTCTTACTCTTTTCTCTGAGTGTTCGAAGAGCTCACCCTTTCCTGTATGGTCAGTTCTTCCTTTACTGCTGCTTCTCTCACTCTGATCTTTGTGTTCATGTGTGGGTCATTTATCCATTCTTTAAACACTTTCCCAGCCTTGTTTGACTCATCCAGCTACTACCTGCAGCTCCCTCTCCCACAGCATGTGCCCTCTTCCCCCATCATATGTAAGTGCTTCTGTTTAATTGCTTAGCCCAAGGACTCCCTAAGGTTCCCATTACTCTTCATTGGCCAAATCCAAGGATTTCTTATTTGTTGCTTTTCTGGCTGGAAAAAAAAAAATAAATCATTAATCATTTCATCATCTTGGACACACTTTTGAGACAAGGCAAGTGACTTTGTGCTTTTCCTTTTATTTCTCTAACCATTTTTAAAGTATTTTACACCATCTTGCTTCCTGCTTGCTTCCTGTTAAGCGTTACAACCAAGCTTTTCTTCTTCCTGTATCTCCTGACTATTCCTACATGCCATTGTTTACCTACTTCCTCATCTCCCCCATTTCCCTTTCCACGTAGGAGTGTTCATGGCCTATGCATTGAAGAATTGAATTTAATAGGACCTGTGACCTCCATATGTGCTACCTGTCTATACCAGCTCAGTTTTAACTGTGGGCTTTAGTTCTCTGGCTTCTTTGTGGCTCTAGGATATCAATAAAACCTTCCCCGAAGCTCTGTTCTCATACATAACCTCTCTCCAGCCTCCAAATCTCCCAGGTAGAAGTTGTGAGACATCTGGTTTTCAGGCCAGTGCCACAAAGTTGTGCTCTGCTTCTCTGTCCAGTATCCTGATATTGAAGCCGAATTCTGAATTCTCTGTGACCTTCAGTCTCACCTTCATGAGCACCCTTGAGCCACCCTCAATTACATGATTTCTCTGACCAGCAACCAACCCCAAACCCCAAACATCTTGTCCTATTCTGTGTGGGGGATTCCTACTGGATTAGTACTTGAATTCAGACTATTCAAGTTAAACATACCTGTTTTTATATATATACAGATGTTATGTTTCAGCCACAGGACTTGACCTGTGGTGACCCAAATCTGCAGAACAACAATTCTAGTCCTAGTGTAACTGATCTTGGTGTTTTGTTTGTTTGTTTGTTTTTATTTTTTTTGAGGCAGGGTCTTGCTATGCAGTTCAGGCTGGCCTTGAGCTCACTTTGTAGCCCAAGCTGGTCTTGAACTCATCAATCCTCCTGCTTTAGCTTCTCAAGCGCTGGGATTATAGGTATGTGCTACCATGCCTGGCTGGTCTTGGCTCTTGATCTAGCTCATCTACCCTCATGACTTCATATAACTGACTTTTTTCATTTTTTTTAGATATATGATTTACATTATCTTTAGTATGTCTCTTGAACTTTCTGCTGCTAGAGAAGTTTACTTATTGATTTGGAAATTCATTTAGCAGATACATATTGAACATACACTGGTTGGTGCTGCAGATGATCAGAGACCAGTCAAAGAGTTAGACAAAATAAAAGTCCGTGTATCTTAGTATGCTCTTTATTCTCAGTGACAGAAATCCTGATTCAAACTGGCTTAAGCAAAGATGGAATGTATTCCTCACATACCCAGCAAGTCTAGAGAGAGATCTGGTTTCCTTCAGGCACAGCTGGATTCATCATTCCTAAATGCTGCCTTCAGGATCTGCGCTGTCCTTGTCTCTCAGCTCTGCTGTGCTTTTTGATAACTTCATTCTCTAGCTCTCTAGCAAGGGATGTAGTGATTCCTCTGAGAAAAAGATGAACAAATGTGGGATGGTTAAAAAGAAGAAGAAAAAGAGGCTGTAATTACAACCATCTGGCAAATGAGATGTTAACTGTACCAGGTTCACATCCTCCTGGGTTCCAGAACAGTAAAAAAGGCACTGCTCTCTCCACAGCTCCAACAAATGTCCCACAAAGTCCTATGCTTTCTGACTGGGTTGTATAATATTCCCTGAATGAGTGGCTTTCATCAGGGAAATTTCATGCTGTGATTGGTCAGACTGGAGTCGTATGCCATCCCCTTGTAGTAGATGTGGAGTCAGCTCTAGTCAAACACTTAAATTGAGACCATGGGATATACAGTGGTTCCTCTGAGGAAGAGATGATCAGATATAAGATGGTTAAAAAAAGAAGCAGCACCAGCTGTAATTACAGGCATCATGGCAACCGACCCTGGAGGTGTTCTGGTGAGTCTAAATGGGAGAGCACAAATGGTCAAGTCTGTAAAGGGGAACTTTTGGCTCCACACAGAATAGACAAGAAAGATTCACACTTCTTTCACTCCCTTGCTCCTTATTTTACATCCTTTTTTCTTTCAGCCTACTTTATTCCATGTACAGAGTATAAATTGTCCTCACCTAGATGGACCTTATAAAGTAGGGAGGGAGAAGGATGGCCATGGAGATACTCCTGCTTTCTCATTGAGAATTTATAGTTTCAGAAATGAAAATATGAAGAATATGTGTTTTTTAGAAAACTAAAAAGACAGCTCCATATCGTTTAATATCATTTTTATCCAGGCTGTTTCCATGATTGTTATTAAATGTTTAGAACAGTCTTTCTAGTATGCTTCTTCAAATAATGAAAACTCCATAATCCACATTTTAAAAAAATTTTGCCTAAGCTATTGCAATTCAGAGTTAAAACCTGTACTTAATTAAATGTTGTTTTCCATGAGATTAGTTTGCTTTTGTTTTTTTTAAAAAAAAATGTTTTTGCATTTTTGGTTGTTTTGTTTTTTGTTTTTTTGTTTTGTTTGATTTTTAAAGTAGGAAGGATTTATTTTAAGGAGACTAGAACCCAACAATACAAAACAGAATAAAACCCATCAAAAGAAAGCAGTGAAAGTGGTACATAACTTCAAAACAGGACAATAGGTCATCCACAATGTCTACGATAATATGTCTTATCTTCACAATAGTTGTCCATTTCATCAGACATAGCAAAATCTAATAAAACATAACAGAATAAAACCAATCAAAACAGCATTGAATAAAACAAACAGTAAATTTGAACAAAACAAAACAGCAAGAATAATATTGGATTTCAAAAACAAGACAGAAGGACATCCCCCATATTTGCCACATAGCATACTGTCATCCTCCTAATAGATGCTTAGACTACCGACCTTAATCCTGCAAAGTCAATCAAACGGTACAAGCATTTAGTTGTTTTTGTACCTTGGTTGCTATCAACTCGGCCTGTTCTTGGAACCAGCTGGTTGCTTATTTGCGGCAGGGGAGGGTCCTTGATTCTCAGCCTGCACACTAGTTGGCTTGTGGGAAAGACAATTTGGCTTCTCTCTTCATGGGCCCCCCTGGTTTGTGCAGCTTAAGGGAAGATCAAACTAGCTTCTTGGTGTGCTCTTCCCAGACCCAGCATGGCCTCTGCTGACTCACGGGAACAG
>RJWT010028437.1:0-15224 GCA_004365215.1 Cuniculus paca | reverse complement strand
TTTTTTGTGGCACCAGGGATTGAACTCATGACCTCGCGCTTGCCAGGCAGGCGTTTAAACCACTGAGCTAGATCCCCAGCCCAGATATTATTTTTTTAAAAGACTGAATAATATTTCAGCGTGTTTGCATGTGTGTGTGTGTGTGTGTGTGTGTGTCTGATTTTCTTGATCCATTCATCCATCAATGGAGATCAAACTTGGTTCCATATTTTAGCTTTTGTGGTGCTGCAATGAACATGGGTGCACTGATATCTTATTGACATACTAATTTCATTTTCTTTGGATATGCATTTAAAAGTAAGACTACTGGATCATATGGTGCTT
This sequence comes from Cuniculus paca, assembly GCA_004365215.1. NCBI lineage: Eukaryota > Metazoa > Chordata > Mammalia > Rodentia > Cuniculidae > Cuniculus > Cuniculus paca. Next base: position 14,900 of record RJWT010028437.1, on the reverse strand, counting down.
TTATTTTGAGTTTTTTGAGGAATCTTCATTCTGTTTCCCAAAATGACTGTACCAATTTACATTCTCAACGGTGCACAAGAGATCCCTTTTCTCTGCATTCTTGTCAATACCTGTTATCACTTGTCTTGAGATAAAGGCTATTCCAACAAGTGCAAATTATGTTATTGTGGCTTTGATTTGCATTTCCCTGATGATTAGTGATGTTGAGCACTTTTTCATATACTAGTCAGTTACTTGTATGTCTTTTTTTGAACAATGTCTATTGAGATTTTTTGACTCTTACTGGGTCTTTTGCTTTCTTGCAATTGAGTTGAATTCATTATGTATTTTATTAAAATACACGGTTTGTAAATATCTTCTCTCATTCTGTTGTCTCTTCACTCTGTTGGTTGCTTCTTTGCTGTCAACATCTTTTTAGTTTGACGCAACCCCATTTGTTCATTTTTTTGTTTTGTGGTCTGTACTTCTGGGGTCATGTCAAAAGCATTGTTGCCCTCACCAGTGAATGACATCATTTTAAGTTTTCTTTTAGTATTTTAGTAGTTTCAAGTCTTAAATGTAATCTTTATTCTATTGAGTTGATTTTTTTTGTATATGGGGGAGATAAGGGTCAGTTTTCATTTTTTTTGCATGCAGATACTCATTTTTTCCAGTATAATTTATTAAAAAGAAATTTCCTTTACCCATCCTGTGTTAATGGTTCCTCATTGAAGATCAACTGACCACAAGTGTGTGAGTTTATTTCTAGGTTCTTTGATCAGGATCATTAGTTTTTATATCTTTTTGTAACTGTATGATATTGTTATGATTGTTATACCTTTGTAGTATATTTTTAAATCAGGTATTACAATGACTCTAGTCTTTCTCCTCAAGATTGTTTTTATCTTTTTGGATTCTTGGTGGAATCATAGTTTTTTTTAAAGGTAGATGATAACTAAAACAGGTTTTGTTCCTTTTTGGTTAGAATGTCTTTTATTTCTTTTTCTTAACTGTTTTGAGTAGAACTTTCAGTACTATAGTGAATATATGTGGAAAAACTGGCAATCTTCATTTCATTCCTGATATTAGAAGATAACTTGTTATCATTGAGTGTGGTTTTAGTGGTGGGCTTGTTGTATGTGTGCTTTATTACTTGAGGTACATTCCATCTATACCTAATTTGTAGATCTCTTCCTTCATGGAAAGATTCTAAAACACTTTGTAAGGATATGCCTTAAGAGAGAAGATTTTAGTTTACACTGAATCTTAAATTGATTATAATTAATTATTAGATAAAAGATCTGATAAAGGAAGTGGAATGATTTAAATAAGCCTGTGGAGAATAGTTTTTTTCTGTTTATATAAATTTGAATAAAAATTTAAAACTAAATTTGAGATCGTCAAGCTTCCCATTTTAAAATATCAAGTTATTGAATTAATGACTTATGACTATAGTGATAAATATTTTCGGTCTAATAATTCCTCTAACTTATCATTGTTACTTATCATTGTCATAAGTTAACAGAGAAAGTTAAATATAATTGAGTTCAGAGAACCTAAAATGCTTGTATTCTAAACACATACATACATACATACATACATACCTACATACAATCTCCGTCTCCTTTACCTTCTTTTACTTTTCTCTTTTAAAATGTTTCAAACCACTAATAGATATCTTCCACAATACAATATATTGTTCTCAAACTTGTCAACATTCTCAGTTAATTTGTTAAATTGATAAACTATTTTTCTTGTTTGTTTTTATTTAATGGGACAGTTCTTGAAATGTAACCATGGATTTGATCTCAGGATGGCAAATAAGGTTTGCTCCTTTGGTAGCTAGAGAAGTTCATTTCCAATGGTCAGTGAATGACATGAAAGAGTTTCAGGAAATGGGTCATCAGAATTTCTTCCAGGTTTTCATGAGTTAGTCTGGCACATCCTAACATTGATTATTCCTTTTTCTCAACATATGTTTTGTGAACATTCACTGAGAACACAGAAGAGACATTATATGTATTTTATATTTGTAATATTCTGTTACTTACATCTGTAAATTCATATCGTGAATTGTGTTAGTATCAGTATTACATTTGAGGGCAGGTAATATGCAATGAATTCTTTCCAGTGCACATAAACCTGCTATAAGAATTTTTCTAGTCAAGATACATAGTGATGTTTTAGTATGATTTCTTCTTTCTTTTTTGTCTATGAGGATAAAATACTTTATGTACTGTACATCATTTAAATAAATTGGGGATGTAGCTTAGTGGTTGAACTTTGCCTAATTTGAGCAAAGACCTGTGTTTAAGCCTCATTACCACAGAGACAGAAAAAGGGAGGGAAGGAAAGAGGGAGAGAGGGAGGGACAGAGAGAGAGAGAAAGGAGAGATAGAGAAAGACAGAATAGACTTTTAAAATTGCAATTTATAGTATAACTTGAAGTCAGGAATTGTGATGCCTCCTGCCTTGCCTTTGTGCCCAGAATTGCCTTTGCTATTCTAGGTCTCTTCTGGGTCCTGATGAATTTTAAGAATGATTTCTCTATATCTGTGAAGTATGCTAATAGTATTTTGATTGGAATTGCATTAAAACTGTATAACAATTTTGGGAGAATGGCCATTTTCACAATGCTTGTTCTTCCTATCCATGGAATATCTTTCCATTTTCTGAGATCCTCTTCAATTTCTTTTTTGAGAGTACTGTAATTTTCACTGGATAGATTTTTCACTTTCTTTGTTAGATTGATTCCTAAGTATTTCATTTTTTTGGATGCTACTATGAAGGGTATAGTTTCTCTTATTTCTTGCTCAGTGAGTTTGTTGTTTGTGTACAGAAATGTTATTGATTTTTGAGTGCTGGCTTTGTATCCAGCTATGTTAATGAATTTGATTATTATGTCTAGAAGACTTTCAATGGAGTTTCATGGGTCTTCTATGTAGAGTATCATATCATCTGCAAACAATGATAATTTAACTTCTTTCTTTCCTATCCTTATACCTTTTATTTCTTTCTCTTGTCTAATTTCTCCAGCTAATGTTTCCAGCACTATATAGAATAAGAGTGGTGATAGTGGACATCCTTGTCTTGTTCCCAATTTTACAGTGAAAGCTTTCGGTTTTTGACCATTAAATATAATGCAGGCTGTCGGTTTGTCATAGATGGCTTTTATCGGATTGAAGTAAAGACCATCTATTTCAGTTTTCCATAGGGTTCTTATCATGAATAAGTGTTGAACTTTATCAAAAGCTTTTTCTGCATCTATTGAGATGATCATGTGATTCTTATCTTTGACCCTATTGATATGGTGTATTACATTTATTGATTTGCATATGTTGAACCATCCCTGCATTCCTTGGTTATTTTTCTCTTGTTGCTGGGACAAAACACCTGACACCCAAAGTGAAACAAGGAAGGGTTTGTTTAACTTACAGTTTCTGGAGATTTCAGCCCATAATCAGCTGGCTCCAAGGCAGGGTGGCATGGCCCTGGGACAACACAAGGCAGCAGCCAGAGCAAAAAGGGAGAAAACAAGTCTCTCCCCCTCCCTTATATTGTACATAGGCTCCCCCCACCCAGGGTGGGTGTAGCACTCACAAAATCTGCTTGCCCTCCTTTGCACAGGATGAGGATATTTACAAAGTAAGAACCCTGTCTCACTGCTGAGTCTCTCAGTTAAACTTCTAAATTTCTCAAGTTGACACAATGCAACAACCATAACAATCCACCCCTTGTCAACCAGACATATTTCTTTAAATCAGCCTCCAAATACAAAGGAATGCTTATTCTTAACATTTTGCAACTTGAACATTATAACACATCTTAACAATCCTTAAGAACCAGCATTAAGTCTATCAACATTACATTACATTAGAAACACAACATTTTGTCTTTGGTCCCCCAAAGACTCATGTGCATCCCTTTAGGCAAAAGGAACTTAGTCCATCTGAAAGAGTTGCCAAAGTCCTAGCAGCTTCAGCATTGCTGAAAAGTCCAAGTTCCAAGTCTCTGAAGTGTGAGGCAAGCTTTTAGCTGCAAGCCCCTGTGCAAGTGAAAACAAAGGTAAACACTTCCAACATGCAATGGCACAAGATAGACATTACCATTCCAGAAGTTACAAACAGGGGAATACAAAGCATTGGAACCAAAGCAAGTCCAAAATCCAGTAGGACAAGTGTTAAGTCCTGTAGTTGCAGGTCCAGCATCTGAAGCAATCTGTGGCAAATTGTGGGCTCCAAAGGGCTTGTGTGGTTCCACCCCTATGGCACTTATAGTGATCACCAATCCCATGGCATCTCTCTTTGCTTGCTCTGCTTAATTTTTGCAGCTTTCCTTAGATGATCCATGTTCTTGACTTTTCCAAACTTCTGGGGTCTTCACTGCACCTTTGACTTCACAGTCACAGCTTTACATATTGCCCTCTCAGGAGCACATAGACTGGCCTCCCAGACCTTCTGAAATCGTGGTGGAAGCCTTTTCAACCTCAGAATTTGTGCATTCTGTGTGCACTGGATGATGCTGAGGTCTGCTGCCAGTTGGAACAGTAGCCAGGCTTTCCTCCCTCTTGGCCATAGGGGTTGAGTGCCTGGATTGCTGGACACCTGAACCTGATTGTGAGGAATAGATTCTCTATGTTGGCACCATTCTGTAACCTCTTGGGGCCTCTGCTGCCATTCTTGTTTTGGCATTGCCTTCAGGCCATCTTTTCAATTTCTCTGTTCCTTCTCAGCAATCACAGTCTCAGCTCTGTCTTTACAGTCCACAGCTTTACTGGAGCTTCCTTTCTGGCCAAACTCACAACATTTTAAATCACCCTGTTGGGCTCTTTGCTCTTGGTTCACAATGTAAATCTGGCTAAAAGCCCCCAACCATAGCCATGCCATGGCCTCAACATTTGAATGCCTTGAAATTTCTTTTACCCAATTAACCAGTCTATCATCCTTAATCTCAGTCTCAGTCAAAGTCTCTGGACGTGAACAAAATGCCGACAAGCCATAACACACATAATCTGCACTTCAACACCCAATGCATTCCTTCTTTCCAGCAGAAACCTATCGAGCCTGGTCTTTACCAGCTGAATTTCTGTCAGGTTTCTGATCTCCTGAGCTCTTACCAAAATTTTCCCTACAGAACAGCCTAAGCTGTTCCAGGGCTACTCTTTCAGGCAACATCTCTGAATCTTTCCAAATTCTTCCCACAAGCTGTTCCCAAAGGCTCTTGAACCACATGGTTAGGTACAGTCACAGCAATGGCCCCACTCCCAGTACCAAATTCTGTCTTGGTTACTTTTCTCTTGTTGCTGGGACAAAACACCTGGCACCCAAAGTGAAGCAAGGAAAGGTTTATTTAGCTTACAGTTTCCTGGAGATTTCAGTCCATAATCAGCTGGCTCCAAGGAAGGGTGGCATGGCACTTGGGCAATACTTTGAGGCAGCAGCCAGAGCAAAAAGGGAGAAAGCAAGTCTCTCCTCCTCCCTTATATTGTACACAGGCCACCCCTCTCCCTCAGGGTGGGTGTAGTACTCACAAAATCTGCTTGCCCTTCTTTGCACAGGATGAGGATATTTACAAAGTAAGAACCCTGGCTGCTGCTGAATTACTCAGTTAAACTTCTAAACCTCTCAAGTTGACACAATGTAACAACCATAACACCTGGGATAAATCCCACTTGGTCATGGCATATAAATTTCTTGATGACTTGTTCCATTTTGTTTGCCAGTATTTTACTGAGAATTTTAGCATCTATGTTCATTAGGGAGACTGGCCTGAAGTTATACTACAAAGCTACTGTGATAAAATAAGCATGGTACTGAAATAAACACAGACCTGAAGATCAATGGAATACATTAGAAGATACTACCACAACTACAAACACACTCAGTCACCTTATCTTTGACAAAGGGGTCAAACATGTTCACCAGAAGAAAGATAACCTCTTTAGTAAACAGTGCTGGAAAAACTGGCTTTCCATATGCCAAAAACTAAAACTAGACTCATGCTGATCACCATGCACTAAAGTCAAAATGGATCAAAGATCTAAATATTAAAACAGAAACAGTAAATGTGCTGGAAGACAAAGTTGGTAGAAATGTTGATGACATTGGGGTAGGCAGTTCATGAACAAAAATCAAACTGCATGGGAAATACTTCCCAGAATAAACAACTGGGATCCAGTCTTATTAAAAAGTCTCTGAATGTCAAAAGAAATCTCCAACAGAGTGAAAACACAACCCACAAATTGAGAAAAAAATCTTAGTGAACTGTCCCTCAGACAGAGGACTTCTATCTAGAACATATAAAGAATTAAAAAAAAGATAAGGTCCCCTAAATTCAAAGACCCAGTCATAAATGGGTATCTGAAATGAATATGCACTTCTCAGCTGAAGAAATACAAATGGCAAATAAATACATGAAAAAATGTTCAGCATCACTGGTCATTAAAAAAATGCAAATTAAAACAGCACTGAGATTCCATCTCACTCCAGAAAGAATGGCCAGGATTAAGATAACAACCAACAATAAATGCTGGAGAGGCTGTGAGGAAAAAGGAACCCTTCTCCACTGTTGGTGGGAGTGTTGACTGGTCCCCCCACTGTGGAATCAGTGTGAAGTTTCCTCAAAAAGCTGGAATTGGAGGTCCCATTTGACCTAGCTATTCCACTTCTGGGCATATTCCCAGAAGAAGTGAAATCATCATACTACAGTGATATATGTGCACCCATGTTTATATCAGCACAATTTGTAATAGCCAAATCTTGGAAACAAGCCAAATGCCCATCAATTGATGAATGGATAAAAAAGATGTGATATTTTTATACAATGGAGTACTGCTCAGCTATAAAGAAGGATCATATTGAGGTTTTTATAGGTAAGTGTATGCAACCTGAGACCATACTTGTAAGCAAAATAAATCAAACCCACATGTGTAAACACCATATTGTCTCCCTAGTGTAAGAAACTGAAGAAGTAAATAAGATCCAAAATCTTCAATAAATATTGTGAAATGGTAAGAAACTGCTCAAAGGGAAAAAATAACTCAGGGAAAAGGAGAAAAGAAGGAAAGGAAAAGAAAAAATCATATGAATTTGTATATATACACTTAAGATAGCTAAGATGATTGTGCTACTAATTTTATTAGTTCTTGGAACAAAACTGTTAACAGTCATTGGATTAGATCAATTTAGCTTGTCTGTATTTGGTAATCTGAGTAACTCTTTTGAAGATAACAACCTTTGTTATGTTCCTACCTCCTTGTTTTGAAAGCCTATATTGTTATTGTTTTCAGCTCGCTTTTGTTGTTATTTGTCTCTTGTTTCTTGTTTTTCTTGTGTTTTGTTTTGTTATTCCCTCTAACACAGAAAGGATAGATGTACATGTACAGGCTTATACATGCCTAGAACTACTCCTAAAGAGTTTACAAGAACTGATTTTATTATGTTTGATGGTCTGAATAGCTACTTTGAAGAAAACGAGACATTATGGTATCCATTGCTGATTTCTTATCATCGTGTTTTGAAGTCCAATAATGCTTTTATTCTTTGATTTGATTGGTTTTAGTCTGTTTTCTATTATTTGATTCAAACATGAGAAGGTATGGACAGCTATCTTGAAGAAAACAAGAGACATTTTGGTAGCCATTGTTGATTTCCTATTGTCTGACTTTGAAGGCCTGTAATGCTTTCCTTCTTTTGTTTTGATTGATTTTATACTATTTTGTTTTGCTTGATATTATTATGTGTGAAGATATGAACAACTATTTCAAAGAAAACAAGAGACACTATGGTAGCCACTGTTGACTTCCTGTTGTCTTGTTTTGAAGTCTTGTACTACTTGCTTTGTTCTTTTCTGATCTGCTTTGTTCTATTTAATTTGGTTTTGTTTTATTCTCTTTAAAATAAAAAAAAATTATAACTTAGTTTCTATGTTTGTTGCGTTATTTTTTACTTCTTCAATATATACTTTATATATTGTCTTTCTCTTTGTGTCTATTTGTTGATATATGTAACTAGATGCATAAGTTTTGGTGTGTGTGAAAACCACACAGTATTATGTAGTAATATTAACAAGTATTAATATTATGGCTATCATTTGTTATGTGCCAGGAACTGCAGATTGCTATCTATGTTTCAATGTGTTTGACCTTGGTGGGTGTAAATATTGTATTTTTCCATTTCCTGGTTGGGGAAACTGAGTTCCTAGAGTTTATATCCAAGTTTATTCAATTACAAAGAGGCATAAGCACAGTGAAAAATCAAGCAATCTGGTGTCAGAGGTAGGATTCTTAGTAACTATACTGTTTTATCTCATGTAATACAATATTGTATTAAATGCTATATCTTTTGGATATAGTACTTTCCTTAGACATTATTCAATATATTTACATTATTTTAAATCATAAGAGCAAACTGATACTAAGATATAACTATAAGCATTGAGTATTTCTTCATAGTATTGGATTTGGAAAAGACATCAAGCCATGCAAGTTTATCTTTATCAGAATCCAAATAGCTTGTTCAATTCTCTCAAAGTAGCAGATTGGGCAAGAGAACTTTTTGATGAGTAAACATTCATGCCGTTAATGTGTTTACTTTAACACAATGTTAAATCAGTTTTGAAAAGGTGCAGGTGTGTTTGGGTAGCTTGTCTCTCCAAGTATTTGTAACATTAGCAAAAATGTTTTTGCACCTGGGCTTGGACAGTGATAACAAACTTTCTCAGCTTAAGAATAAATTGGGGGTACCACTAAATTTTTTTTCTGTAATTTAAAAATATTTGAATTCTAAATAATTTTGAAAAAACCCACAGTAATAAACAATTTTGTTTACATAGGTACTACAAAATATTTCCTTTTAATAGATTATTGCTATTTGCAACAAATTAATAATCTTTAAGCAAAGGGGCTAGAGTATAGGAAAGAATTTGTGAATTTCTGGGTTATTAGGCATGGATTTAAAATGATTCTGCTGTTTTGAATCCTTTTTCTCTTTTTTCTTCAATACTAATGGGTAGCTCTGATTTTATTCCTTTGTGAACAAAACTGATTCCTGACATAGACTCATTACACTTGCTATTTCTGTGTGGAAAGTCTCTTACTTGACCATCATGGTATGCCTGACGCCTGCTTGTCACTCTGATCTTAGTCCTTAGAATCCTTAGTTCTCTTTGAAGGGGTCTCCTCAGACTATTCGAAAAGTCAGCCAGTCACTTGCTTACTGGCTCCATTTGATTTTTATTGGATATCTTTCAACCTGGTACAGTTTTGTTTGTATTGATTGATTGATACAGGCAAAGCCTTTCTCCTGAATCACAGGTAAGCACATTGTGAGGAGGTACCTTTCCTCCCTGTTTATCACTGTCTGTCTGCAGTTGGTCATAGTGTCTGATAAATATTAAGTTTTTGATTACTAGTTAAATATATAGTTAGGTAAATTGCTCCTGAAATTCCTGGATTAATGAAAATGTAGCAATTACATATAAATATATAGTTATATATATATACAAACACATCTAATTAAAAAATATTTGTGGTAAAATATGTATAGCATATAAACTTTCCATCCTTTTTGTGGTGCTGGGGTTTGGACCCAATGTGGTCACTCTGAGCTACTTCTCTAATCTTTTTAAAAATTTAGTTTATTTTGAGATTTAGTCACTAATTTGCCCAGGCTGGGTTGCCATCCTTGTGCCACAGCCTCCCAGAGTGCTGGGATTACAGGTGTGTTCTCTCAGACCTGACTTTTTTCTTTCTGAGACCAGGTCTCACTTGCTTCCCAGGCCAGTCTCAAACTCATTGACTCAATCCATCCTCCTGTCTGAGGCCTCTGGATACCTGGAATGATAGACACATGCACTGCACTCAGACTCATCTTAATTATTTTTAGTGTATGTTTGCTGCTGTTAAGACTATTTACACCAATGCATAATTAGTTGACAGAACTTTTTCATCTTGCAAAATTAAATTTCTAAATCCATTAAACAACTCATTTTACCATCCCCCCTCAGCTCCTGGTAGCTTCTATTCTACTTTTTTGTATGTATCTAACTACACCAATTAACTCACATAGTGTTCTCATGCAATACTGTCTTTTGTAGTGACTGGCTTATTTCATTTTTTATAATGTCCTCAAATTCATCTGTGTTGTAGTTATCCAAATTTTCTTCCTTTTTAAAGCAGAATAATATTCCACTGTATGCATATTACATTTTGTTAATTCTTCTGTCAGTGGATATTTGCATAGATTGCACCTTGGTTGCTTTGAATAATACTGCTGGGGGATGAACATGAATATACAAACATTTCTTTGAAAGCCTGCCTCTAATTTTTTCAATATATACCCAGAAATAGTATTGCTGAATCATATAATAACTTTAGTTTTAATAGTTTTTGGAACTAATATATTATTTTTGTAGTAACTGTATGTTCCACATTCTTATCAGCAGTGCACAAAAGTTTGAATTTTTGCCGCATCATAACCAACACTTCCTTTCTGTTCTTTTTTAATAGCCATTATTTTAGTAGCTATTCTGGTGGGTGTGAAGAGCAGAAGACATATTTTAACATATGTCATCAAACAATTGTCCCTTGGTAAATGCTACATATCATGCTAGAGTTGTTGCATAAGCTATGGATGTGTACCCTTGAGCCTGGCTAGCTTCTATATCCACCTTTTATCTGAGCTGCAAGAATTTCTGTAGGAATGAAATGTCTGATACTGACCCACTGCAGGAGGGCTTCTGTAGGCTGATTTCACCTGTGGTCAGTAGTGGTCTCAAGAGTCACTGCTGAGATGAACCTAAGAAGACCTTTGATGGGCATTACAAAACTCCAGTACCATACTGTATTTCATCATCACTAAAGGCTTTGTTTACTCTGGACATTTAAAATATTATTTGTAAGGATGTTGCATGCTTTCCATTTTTTCATCATGACATGGGAATGATAGTGCTATTCCCATTAAATCTTTACATACATATTTGAAACTTGCTGGGCAGAGGTCTGTATGTTTCCAAAATTTGTGCAATGCTACCATTTTATTGGGGGAAAACTAAATAGCAATAGCAAAATTTCATATTGTTTTAAGTTAATAATCTTAAAATCAGAGTGACTTTTCTATGCTCCTCAATGATATGGCAATGAGGTTGAGTAAACTGATGTATCACTAAGATGAAATACAACAGAAAAACTAAAATTGTCAGAATATAGACAATGTTAATAAATGAAAATTTAACTTAAACCTATGGGGTACAAAATAATAAAGACTTACAGAATACAACCACATAATTATAATGTAAAGGACCTAGATGCAGAGAAGAGTGTCTGAAAATTTGAAGACTTTAAAAAATAATTGGGATCATTTTTGCAATAATAAATTAACATCCTGAATTTTATATTTATCATTGTCTTCCTTCCTTTATAATATAAGCTTATTGTACCTATATGTAAAAGTCTATTTTCAAATTTAGTTGTTTTGACTTAATGGAAGAAATTATTTCATTAAATACAATCTTTTAGGCTTCACTTATTCATGTAATATTTAATTATTAAGAATCCTTCATATTATTGGGTGCTGCTATTCATTTATTTTTGCCATCTGTATGGCATGCTTAAGAATGTGTCACCATGGAATCTTAAATATTTTTGTTGATGGGCTATGCGTGGCTTACAGGAAGTTTCTCTGATTGATTTTGCTTAGGTCAATAGAACTGCCATGGACATGTCCTCTAATGCATACGGGGAAGGGTTTTTCCTAGCCATATGCTGTGTACTAGAAAACAACAGATGAAGGGATACACGAATGTTTTGCCCTACTTCCAGACTAGCTAAACCAATTTGTCTCCTATAGTCAGTTAAAAAAGTACAGTATCTTTTGGCTCTACATCCTATTCAATATGTGTCAGAATTTGTTTTATTTTTGCAATTTAGCTATCTTAAAACTAATTTTTACTACAATTTCAATTTATAGTCCCTAATCACTAAAGATACTGACTTGAAAATGTCTTTGTGAAAAATCTGTTCATGTCTTTTGCCCATTAAAAAAAAAAACTAGGTGATTTCTGCTTTTCTTATTCATTTGTAAGAATATTTTACTTATACTTGTTTAAATTATACATACTTCAATTAGCTTTTTTTGTACTGAATTGGGCTACTTCTATCAGAAATTCAAAAGAAAACTTTTAAAACAAAACCAAATCCTGGAGTGGTGTTGGTGTATTAAACCTTGTGTGATGCTCAGGTAACCATATGCAAACACTGTTCCACAAAATGCAAAGGGAGTGTGAGTCCTGGTTTGACACTTTTGCATGCATGTACACACTTTGCCTTTTGACAAAGATTGTTTCCTGTATTCCTTAGAGAAAGGTATTGAGATGTACAGACATACACTATTACATTAAAGTACAAATTTACAGTAGAAAAGGAAGGGTTATGTTTGCGGGACCCCTTTTTATGCTACAAAGGTTTAAATGGACAGATAAGAAACACTTTCTCCTTCTAGGTCAAATCACTAAATCCTAGGGAGTTACAAGGAGACCAGAGACATCCATGGAAATAGTGTACCAGATAGTCCTTTGATTTCCAGTTCTACTGAACTCTAGCCTTTATCCTTGGAGAAATGTTCCTAAGTGTCTTGTAGACAAGACCACAAGAGTAAAAACATCATGAAATTGTGGAATTGGAAGAGTTTCAAAAGAAGACATAAGGTAGCTCCCTGCGCTGAGGTGGGAGGACCCTTAAATCATCCAAGGCAGATAGCTATCTACTCCTAGTTTCAAAGATCTCTAAGGACTGGACTTCACCATATTCCTTGGTCACCTGTCTCAGGTTTAATCCCTTCTTTCTACTTATGTCCATCTTTATGACCAACTGAACTTTTTCTCTTGTTACAGTTTAAAAGTATTTCTTTTTATTTGGTCTCCTGTGAAAGGTAAGAACATCTGTTCTGCATCTCCCATATAATAACCTTTCAAATACTTGAAGACAGTTAAATCACTCCTTAGTCTTCCCTCCTCCAAGTTAAACAGTCCTGATCCACTGAGCCCTCTCTTAGGACCTGGTTCCCATTCCTTACATCACTTTTGCTGATCTTCACTGGACCTTCTCCAGGGTCTCCGTATTCTTTGCCAGATGCAAAGACCAAAATCGAACATAGCAATAATGCCAAATAAAGCAAAAGGATTACTTTTCACTTCTATATCCCTCTCTTGATAAAACATTCCAAATGGTGTGCTTGTCCTTTTTTCCAAAAATATATTGCTCTTTCTAAGTCTCTTTGCTTTGTAATCATGTATGCTATCATCTTGTGGTACCTTTCTCCAAAGCTCATATCAGATTTCAGGTGCTTCAAATAATTCTTGTCAGTAAGGAACAAATTTAGAAGCACACTGCTTCAGAACATTTTTATACCTTCTATAAAAGCTAAAATAGAAAAGCTGTGAAAACAAAATCAAAACTCATGTAATCCATGAAATAACTATCAACATTTACATCTTGATGACATTTTAAAACCATGCTTTCTTCATGATAGGTACATAGAAATCTATCTTATTCTAACTCAAGAGTAATATAACCTAACAGAGTTTCTAAGAGTATCTTACAAACAAAAAGTAAAAAAAAAATTTAAAAAGCTAAAACGTATAGAAAAATATATCAATAAGTTTGTGAAAATGGTTAAGACCCCAGACATCTCAAATATGATTTGAGTTTTGTAATTGAAATTTACATTAAACTTACACTTACTGTTTCTGACAATTACATTGGTTTAAAATACTTGAATGCATTTCTCTAGTGATGCATTTCTTAGAGTTTCAAAGTCGCCAGTAACTATTTATTTTGAATTATTGTAAGTATCAATATTTGAAGCCAGCCATTTGCAAACTGTGGGGGCAGAGAACAAGAAGTCAACCAGAGGCAAACCCTCACTGCAAATCAGAGCCATGTATGGGTCACTGGGGGGACAGTCAGACACCAGCCTTTTCTCATGAGTCAGCACCATTCACAGACTGTGGGGGAAGAGAACAAGAAGTCAACAAGAAGCAAGCCCTCCCTGAAAATCAGCGTCATGCACAGCCCACTAGGGGAGAGCCAGATTCCAGTCCTTTCCAACACATGGGCTGGGAAACAAGAAGAGCAAACCTCATGCCTCAATGGCCCCACCCCATAAACAGCTGGTTGATTGGAGAAACACAGGATGGAATGATAGCTATTGAGGTAAAATGCAATTTAATGCTTGTAGTGTTTTGTGTTTCACTGATTTTGCAGGTCTAAAGCTGGTAGTCTGATCATGTATTCAGAGGATAACAATGTGCAATGTAGCATCTATGGGGGATCTTCTTCTGAAGGTGGTAGCCATTGTTAATTCCCTATTATCTTGTTTTGAAGTCCTTTATCATTTTCATTGTTTGGTCAGGTTAGGTTTCATTGCTTTGTTTTATTTGATTTTGTTATTTCCAATGGCATGGGCAGTTATTTCAAAGATAAGAAGATGTATTATGGTAGCTATTTTGGATTTACTATTATCTTGTTTCTTTTTTTTTTTAAAGAATACAACCAAACAAAACAAAACAGAGTAAAGTCAATCAAAACAAAGCAATGAACATGGAACATGACTTTGAAACAGGGTGAAAAAAAAGAAAAAGCAATTGATAAGGCTACCATAATGGCTCTTGTTATCTGTAGTATACTTGCCCATACCATCAGGAATAAGTAAAATCAAACAAAATACAACAAACTAAAACAGTAGAAACAAAACAAAACATAATAAAACAAAACAAACAAAGCAGAACAATGTAAGCAACATAGAATTTCAAGATATTAGCAAAACAGCATTGGCTACCATAATATTTGTTATCTTCAGAATAGTTGCCTACACCTTCAGACATATTACAATCAAACCACACAGAATAGAGTAAAATCAATCAAA
>RJWT010028436.1:0-15216 GCA_004365215.1 Cuniculus paca | reverse complement strand
GAGAATGTGATTTTTTTGTCTTTGCTTCTGTTTAATCTAATGAATTACATTTATTGATTTGCATGTGTTGAACCATCCTTGCATTCCTGGGATGAAGCCTCCTGGCTCATGGTATATGATAGTTTTGATGACTTGTTACATTGAGAAATCACTTTTCTTGACAATTTCTTCATTTAGTTTCAATAACATTTA
Organism: Cuniculus paca; assembly: GCA_004365215.1. Lineage (NCBI taxonomy): Eukaryota > Metazoa > Chordata > Mammalia > Rodentia > Cuniculidae > Cuniculus > Cuniculus paca. Next base: position 15,024 of record RJWT010028436.1, on the reverse strand, counting down.
TCACATTTTTTTGCTTGTTGCTTGTTTATAAATTATTAATGTATGTAAAATCTTTAACATCACAACATTCAGGACTTTGTAATGGTTATAGCACACTACTATTTTAATGATAGTGAGAACTTCCAAATAAAAGCTCTGAACACAAGAAGTTACAGTATTTTGAAGCAAGTAAACCAGAAAGAGATTCTGTATATCCTTTTCAGGGATAAACCCACTTAAGACATTTAGATTTTCAATTTCTTTACTGGTTCCAAATGTGTTCAACTCAGTTATTTACGTTCTTATGGTAGTAGTCCATCAAAAAAGTACAAAAGTATGTAGAGAGTGGTGTCTTTCTGTGTCATTTTTGTTATTCAGTTATAAGATCACATTGTAAGACAGATGTCAAGACCAGACTTGGTAAATTACAGGAGGGTTCTTAAAGACAACTGTACAACCTTCACTATGGTTTAACTTAATCCTCTAACTGGATGTGATTGAATTCCAAAAGTGTTATAAAGGAGTCCCATTCTGTATACTTTCAGCAAACTCAAGCATATACATGTAAGCCACAGTCTCTATCTTCAGATAGTGTATGGTTCATTTGACAGACAAGAAGTGTTTACCTTACTACAATTTTTGAAAATTCAGAGGTCAAGGGCTGGGGATCTAGCTCAGCGGTCTAAGCGCCTGCCCGGCAAGCACAAGGTTGTGAGTTCAATTCCCGGTGCTGCAAAAAAAGAAAAAAAAAGAAAGAAAATTCAGAGGTCAGCACCTCTTGATCAGGATTCTAGAAAAAAGATGACAAAATAAAGTTGATATCATTTCCTCATTTCTACCGCAAACAGTACAAACACACACACACACTCTACTACTCTGATACCTTGTGCAACAAACAAATTTAAGCAAACATCAAACACGTATACACCACTTTCCTTGGACAGTAAATGACACAAATAGCAAAGGAAGTTCAAACTAAATATCAGTTTTGTGTGCTTTGGAAGAGAAAATTTTGTGCTCTTAGGGGTATCGATAAATTGTGATGTATGGCAAATGAAAGTATTTGAAAATGGATAGAAAGGATGTTCTATAGTGAATAAAATGTTTAGAGGGAAAGTTTGTTCAGATGACAACCTGGAGATTTTCTCTGGGTTTGAGACTCTTGGGAGGAATGCAAAGAAAAATAATGCTTAATATCAACATTATAGCATCTAAAAATTACTTCTTTCTATAGAAAAAAATCTTTAGCAACATTTCTAGGGGCTAGGCTACAATATAGGAACCCATTTTGAGGTGAATGCTTTAGAACATGCTTTAGACAGAGTAATGGTCTTGCTTACCTTGCTTCACTACTGAAAGTTCTTACTTTAGAGTACATTGCAAAGTTAAGAAGTGGCAGCGCTTCTTGGGCGGCTTGTCTTTTGTTGTTTCTTATTTTAAATAATAATGGATCTTTTACAACCATACGTGGTTACTTTTGTTGATTGGCCTCTAATGTTGGAAGTATGGAGACAGATTAGTTTTTGATGTTTCTAGCTACAATTCAAAATGCAGATGAAAAAGAGTCAAGTTACTATACTCTGTAAATGATATTCCATAAACTGGAGACTATAACAGTGATTCTAAAACTGTAATACAAGGAATCCTAACATACAAAGCAGGTGCATAAGATTCTTTCCGTGAGGAGTTGGTAGGTGGTATAAAGTGTTGGAAACCAGACTGTTGGAAACCTAGGTCTTTGCCCAGATACCACCCGTGGGGAACCAGCCCACTCTGAGCTTTCCCACTCAGGGTGCTGCTGGCAGGGACCTAGGGAAACCTACTTCTGTTAGTTTATCACCCTGGCCCAGGGCAAATGAGAATGAGGGACAAAGCAGACATTGAGTCATTTTAATAAGGGAAGCCAGGGGGGTCTTGCCTCTAGGGCAGAGGACCTCTAAGCTTCTGGCTTGCACCCCTTTTATTCACCCAGACACAGGCACAAGCAATTATAGTAGCACGAGTCATCCTCCTCATATTACCTGTAGTGGCTGATTGATTGTGTCAACTTGAGACATTTAGAAGATTAACTAAACCGGGTTAGCAATTCTACACCCTAGGGTGTAGCAGACCCACCCTAGGGTGGCTCATCACCTGGAAGGTATAAAAGGAAGGAGGAAAGACGAGTAAATTCCATTCTTTGGAGGAGCTCCTGTCTTTCCCTTTGGCTTGGACGTTGTCTCCTGGCTTCCCGAGTAGATTCCAGCTTTCCGGGGTAGACTTTTCAGCCTTCCAGCATAGATCTTTTGGTTTTCTGTTGCAGACCCATCGGTCTGCTGGTGTGGACCTGCATGGGGACACTGCAGTGAACTCCAGACCTTATACTGAATCCTTTGACTTCTGGCGTGCAGACACCCTCTGCATGCTTCCTCATCTGACTCTGTGGCTGCCCATTGTAAGCCAGCCTTGTAATTACTTATACATTCGTATATCTTGTTTTATACCTGTTTTTCTCAAGTAAAACCCTAACTAATATAGATTTTGGTACCAAGAGTGTATGTATTAATTCATGCTCAGGTAAACTAATCTCAACATATAAACTTTTCCCTATATCTTCATTACGCTATCACATTGTGTGTTGCATTTGTCCTTTGTACTCATAGAGAAGGTCAGTTAAGCCTATATTCTGTCTGGTCTCCCATAAGAGGGGGCTTTAATCACTGCTTCAGTTCCAAATATACAAGTTCTACTTTTATGTGTTTTATATACATGATACTGTGAAAGTTTTAGTTTAATAAAGGATTGGACACTGGTTGAAAAAGATTGAAACTAGCCAACTGTTAAATGTTTAAAGATAGTAGTCTTGAGCAAGAGATTGAATCATTGTTATAAAATGTCCAAATATTTGTGAAACACAGATGGCACACACTGAGTACAGACAGTCTTTTTTACTTCATAGAAATCACTTTGTCCTTTAAGATTTAAAATTATCTCAAATGTCCATTATGCATCAGTGATAACATTGCCAATGTTTCTGTAATAATTACAAGATCTATTTTCTCCTTGACACCTTTGCTTTGAATTGTGTTCCAAATATTGTTTAAAAATCACATAATAATGGTAAAAATTTATGACTTTGTGGGCTCACATCACTAGCTGTCCTGGGCTGTATATGACTCATAAGCCATAGGTTGGATGCACCTGTTTTAAAATGAAAAAGGGATCGATTCATTGAGATAATATAATAAGTGCAAATATATGTGCACTGAAGTACTTACATGTATAAATCAAATGTGCAAAAATCAATATTATCGAAACTAAAGACAGATATAGATTATTACATGATAACGATAGGAGGCTTCAAAATCTCAGTTTCAACAATGGATATTTCATTCAGAAAGAAAATAAAAAAGCATCAGAAGATGTGAATAACACTATAAACAAAATGTACCTAACAGATATATACAGAATATTCTATCCAATAGCCACAGGAAAAAAACATTCTTCTTAAGTACACATGGAACATTCTGTAAGACAAATCATATATTAGTCCACAAAATAACTCTTAAATTTAAAAGAATTGAAACTATCAAGTATCTGCTATGATCATAATGGTGAGAAATTACTATCAAGGGAAATATAAAAAATTCACACATATGTGGAAATGAAACATAGTTCTGAACAACAAATGAATCAAAGAAGAAATCAAAATGAAAATCAAAAATTCCCTGAGGCCAATAAAGATGGAAACGTAACACACTGAGACTTATGAGATGCAGGAAAAGTAGTTTTAAGAGGGTAGTTCATTGAGATAATTGACAGACCAAAGGGTAAAGAAAGATTTCTCTTCACAGATCAACAGAACTTTACACCAGAAAGACATAGAAAAAAAGAAAAAAAAAACCCAAATTTAGAAGAAAAAAGGAAATAACAAAGGCCAGACCAGAGAGATTAAATAAATACAACAGATTGATGAAACTGAGATGCTTTTTTTAAAAATGTAAGCAAATTGACAAATCTTTAACTTAAGAAAAAAAGAACTTTAAATAAAATCACAAATGAAAGATGATATATTATCATTGATACCACAGAAATACAAATGATCATAAGAGGTATTTGAATAGTTGTATGCCACAAAGTTGGATAATTCAGAAGAGATAGATGGACATACAATGTACCAAGAATGAATACTGAAGAAATAGTCTGAACAGAAGTCTGAGTATGTAGCTCAGTGGTAGAATACCTAGCATGCAGAAAGTCCTGGGTTCAACCTCTAGTACTGCAAAGAGAGTCTGAAAAGATCACCTGTGAAAAAGAAACTTAGTCAAAACAAAAAACTTCCAGTGTTATTAATCTTTCCCATTGCTGGAACAAAATACCTAACACCTTCTACCTACGGAGAAGAAGTTTACTTGGTTCAAAATTTTGGAGGACTTAGTCCATGGTTCACTGCACTAAGGCAGGTCCATCATGGCAGATGGGTACGAAAGAGAAAAACTGCTTAGATTATAGTGGCAGGGAAGCAGATCAAGGGAACAGAGCTGAAAAGGAAGAAGCCAAGGGCTAGATATAGTATTCAAGGTCTTGCCTTCATGGCCCACTCAGACATAGCCTGAAATATGCTACACTAATTCACTGGTCAGCTGTTAAACTGATCAAATTGACAATCCACTTTAACTGTTATATCTCCCAAGAAAGAGAAGCTCAAAACTTTCTTGCTTCACTGGTAAAAATCTACTGAACATTTAAAGCACAATTAATAACAAGACTTTTTAAATTTGCAAAAATTGAAGAGAAAACACTTCTATAACAATTTTATGAAGCCTGCATTATCTCGCTGCTACCTAAATCAGATGACACTCAAAGAAAAGAAAATAATAAGCCAATGTCTTTGATGAAATACATGCACAAAGCCTCCACAAAATGTCAGCAAACTGAACACAACATCACATTAAAAGGATTATGCACTATGATCAAGTAGGATTTATTACCAAGATTGCAAGGGTTAAGTACCACATATAAATCAAATAACAGAATGAAGAAAAATCTATATCAACAGGTACATAAAATATATTTTACAACATCCAACATTCTTTCATGTTAAAAAAACTCAAAAAATTTCATATGGAAGGAAAGTATTTCAAAATAAAGTCCGTATATGATAAGCATATGGTTAACATTGTTCTCAACGGTGAAAATCTGAAAGCTTTTCCTGTAAAATTAGGGACAAAGATGTCAACACTTGTCACCTTCATTTAGTATAGTACTGAAGTCTTAGCCAGAGTAGACAAGGGGAGAAAAATGTACCAAAACAAAAGCATGAAAGGAAATGAACTGTTTGCAAAAGACATGATTTTACATACTGACATGTCTTGGTACTTTTTTCTCTTTGTTGAGACAAAATACCTGATGCCCAACATGAACAAAGAAAAGGTTTATTTCTTACAGTTTTTGGAAATTTCAGTCCATAATCAGCTGACTCCAAGATAGAGTGGCATGGCCAAGGGACAGTCATTCATGGTGGCCACAGGTGGCAAGAGCAAGCGGGCAAAAAAGGGAAAAAAAAATGCCTTCTTCCCTCCCTTATATTGTATACTGGCTCCACCTCTGGGCGGGTGCAGCACTCACACTACCAATCCCAGTGCTAGACAACAAACCATTCACAAAGGCTAGATTCAGCCGCCTCCGTGACTGCATGAAGCTTGGGAGCCCACCTAGACACAAACCATAACATGACAACTCTAAAAGCTTTCACAAAAATTGTTAGAACCAATAAGGAAATTCAATAGACTGATAGAAACAAAATATGCATGCAAAAATCTGTAGCTTCCTTGTCACTAAAAATGAAGTTTCTAAAAAGAAATTTTAAAAATCTCCCCTATTTAATTTTTTTTTAATTTAAAAAGCAAAAGGGAAAAAAAGACAGAAGTGATACAGAATTTCAAAAAAATACTAGGAAATTAATACTAGTTAATATATTGCATATTGTTATCTTAGAAGTAGTTGTTCAGGTTACAAGATATAGGCATGAAATAACTGATCAAACGATCAAACAGTGAAAGCACAAACTGTTCTTTTTGATGAACTAACAGAGATTAGTAATATAGTTATCTCTCATATATATATATATATATATATATATACATGCATATATATGTATACCTATATACATATAATCTTTTCCCTTCTTCCTTTTCTCCTTTTCCTTATCCCCATTGTTCTTTCCTTTTGAGCACTTTCTTTCCCTTTCATTATCACAATATCTATTGTACCTTTTAGATCTTATTACTCTTTCAGTTTTTTCTTTTGTTTTCACTAGGGAGACAATAGGATATTTACAAATGTGAGTTTGATTTATTTCACTTATGAGTATGGTCTCAATTTGCCTCCATTTACCTATAAAAGTCTCAAGATTATCCTTCTTTATAGTTGAGTAATACTCCGTTGTATAAAAATACATTTTTTAAAATCCATTCTGTGGTTGGCGGGCATTTGGGTTGTTTCTAAGATTTAGCTACTACAAATTGTGTTGCTATAAACAGGAGTGCACATATATCACTGTAGCATGACATTTTCAATTCTTCTGGGAAAATACCCAGAAGGGGAATAGCTGGATTGAATGGAATGACTTGAAACACTGTATCCTGTCCCCATCTCCTCCCTTTTCTCTTTTCACTCTGGCTGCCATAGGTTGAGCAACTTTCTTTTACCAAACCCTTCTACCATGCAGTTTTGCCTTCCAGCCAATCAGCCACAGACTGAACCCTTTAAAGCCATGAGGGAAAATAAACCTCTTCCCCTTTAATTGGCGGGTGTCAGGTATTTTGTCCCAGTAGCAAGAGAATGATCAATATATTGTTTTAGCCTGTTAATGCTACTATAAAAATAATATGACTGGGGTAATAAATAAATAATAGAAATTTTTTCTCACTATACTGTAGGCTAAGATATCCAAGATCTAGGCACCAGCAGTTAGACCCTAGTGAGGACCTTCACGCTGGGTTGTTATATGGAAGAAGTGTAAATACTGTGTCTCCACATGGAAGAGTAAAATGGCAAAAGAGAAAGAGGCAGCCCCTTATACTCCTCTGATGAGGTCGCTAATCCATTTTTGAAGGCTCCACTCATGATTTTTAACTTCTAAAGATCCCACAACTTAATACTATAATGCTGACACTAAGTTTCAACATAGGAAATTTGGAGGATGTATTCAGACAGTAGTATATTCAGTGGAAAAAGAATCAGTATATTGAAAAGATGTCTGCATTCTTGTGTTCCTCACAGCATTATTATCTTTTCACAATCAAACTGTGTTTAACAAAAGATAAACAGATATATAAAATGTGACATATGCATAACAAATAATTCTCTACAGGTTTAAAGAAGGAATTCTTATCTGTGGATTAGACTTTGGGTGATCTGGAGCACATTACAGTGAGCAAAGTAAACCAGCCACAGAAAGATAGATACTACATGATCTCACTTCTATGTGGAATTTACAACAACAAACTCATAAGAAAAAGAGTAGAATTGCACTTGCTAGAAGCTGAGACATAGGGAAAGGCAGGGAATGGAAAGACATTGGCCAAAAATACAAAGTTTCAACTAGAATGAATAAATTTTGGAAATCTATCGTACAGCATGATGAGTACGGTGAATAATAATTTATGGTACATATGTAAATTGCTAAAAGAGTAGCTATTAAATACTCTTAGCATAAAGAGAAATACAACTATATGAGCTGATAAATATGTTAACTACATAGATTACAGTGTTCACTGTACAATATTTACTTATAGTATCAAATAAGTTGTACACCACACACAACACACACATAGAAATTTTATCATTTATCCTTCAGTAAAACTGGGGAAAAAGATATTATATTATAATAATAAATACATTAAAATGAATCACAGACATGCTAAACATCATCGAATGAGCAGATTGAAAATATGTTTTATGACGGGGAAGGCTCAGGTCTAGCTTCCAAATTTGTCTTGTGTTTTTGACTTTGGCAAGTTGCAAATTTCAGAGAAACAAACCAATGTATTTCAGACTTAATGAATCCTAAAATTCTACACAAGCCAATGTAGGATTTTTCTTTCAGATTTTCTGCTAGACTGCGTCTGAAATCATTCTGATAAAGTCATTCACTGATTACTCACATAAATTCACTATCAGATATGTTTCTAAGGATTACAATTTCAAGAAACTATTATTATTCAGGAAATAATGCTTAATAACAATGTCCCTGTATGAAAAGGAACTCTTATCTAAGATGCTAATAAAAAAGTACTCCCTGACAGAGAAAATATGCAAACTTTTCAAGTTAAGAGGTGACACTATAGAAAAAAAATCTCCGAACATAATTCCATGACATCAGAGCAGTGCTTGTAACTCTGCCTGGGAGGATACACATTCAAGGGCTGAGAATGAAATGAATAATTGCTGAACCACTAAAGAAGAAAAGAGCAATGACATTAACTTTTACTTGGTCCCACTAGATAGGGTATAATTGGAACAGCCTTAGGGAGATCTGACAGGTGCACTAAGGGTTGCCTGCCTCACCTACAGTCACAGAGTTAAAATGGTGCCACCTTTCACTATTCAATAGTCGCAAGGTTGGGGTTGGTGAACAAGGACTCATGTTCCCAGGGATCAGCTCTTTGGGAAAGCATTTGTACACCTGATGTCGTGGATCAGAACGACATATAAATGGCATATAGATCCAAGTGCAGGCTATGACACAACACAGAGAGAGACGCAGGCTGTCATAGCTTAGGTAGGTGCCATCGCATACCGATGCCTCCTGTTTGCTGTCTTTGTGACCACTATGCCTCTTGTTGTGCATTTTACTTTGGTCCCTCTCATGACTTTCCATTGTGGCCTTATTGATGTGACAGAAGCACCACTTTGTAGCATGTGCTTAGGAAGACTCATTCTCACTTTATCCTAGACATTTTTTTTGTCCACATGTCATCTCTTTGAAGATTTCTGTGGCCACTCTCTTTAAGTATAATGTTCTCAACTTTTCACTCTCCAAATCCTTTCCTTACATTCTTTTTCTTTTCAAAATTGTGTCCACGTGTACTCCATGTTGTTATTTGTAGTCTATCCATGCCACAGATGACTGAAGTTGACTCCTAAAAATTACTGATTCTATAACACAAAGATGTATGATTTTATGATTTCAAGATTCAGTGCTTTTAAATCTATGAACTCATGCTCCTTCTTCAAACATATTTCTAGCAGTACTTCTCTATTACATCTTTTTGACAGAGGTTATAATATTTATTTGAAAGATTCTCCCTCTTGTCCTTGCTATAAATGGAGTCAGATGATACTTGAAAAGGAGTTTGCTTGAAGTTTGATGTCAAATTCCACAGTTATTCAAAGTTACTGAGGCTTCTGCTACCATTTATAAAGAACAGGTATATCCAGTTACATAATACTTAGAGGTAAATGTTTTCCAAATTAAGTTCTATTTCCATTGACAGAGAAAAGAATGTGCAGAATTTGGGTCGAAGACTGGCTGTTATCCTAAATAAAATTTTTCAAATGGCACTTACTGATGAGTCATGGAGAGTCCCTGGGCAGAGTGTTCACATGTCATTACCAAGCTTACAAAAGTCCTCTACCACTGCAGCATAGTTTCAGCAGCATTGGTTCTGTATAGAGACACATAGGTTATCTATTTTGTATTATCTAAGGACTTTCAAACAGCTAGTCTGAATACAAATTATATGCCCGTTAATTTGATCTGAAATTCCTGCCATTGATACCTTCTAGAGAGACACATCTTCTAAATAAATAAAGAGGTTTTTTTCTCCTCTAAACACTAGGGTTTCAAATTAGCTAACTGATCCATTATCAAGGGTTAATTACCTGTTAAATAATTCATTGCATTGCTCTTCAATCAGGGGAGTACAAGCACTTGACAGGTGAATGAAAAGTAAGAGTTTTTTATGCAAATTAAATAAGCCATTGTATGTAGAGTACTTGAAACTTGGAAAGTGCTAGAAAATCTTTGTTTTTATTACAGAAAAAAAGCTAGAAAAATCATTGTGAAATTTCAAGTGCAGGATGAAAAAATATCTTCATGATATTACTCTTTAAATTCTACATAATGATGATTAGACCCAGAAACACTCAGACACATATGCTCCTACATTTCTGGGAGCTCTTGAAGACAAACCCAGGGTAGCTTTTGCCTTATAAGTTCTTAACTCTAAAACTGCTCATCCTGAGATGTCCATGAACAATATCAGAACAATCTTGGATATGGAGAAGAGAATATAAAATAATCAAGAGTATGTAGGAAGTAGATGTGTATCTAATTACCCTGAATTACCAGAGGAAGAAAAGTAATTCCATAAAGCCATTGGATGAAGTTTCATTTCCTATCAGAAACAAGATCCAGTTTTCCTTGAAAAATTGCCAAGTTCTCTTCATATTTACCGGTGCCATGTAATCTAAGGAAATTACAAGATTAGATTCTTTTCATGTAAAGCTCTTGCCACTGAGAAAATTTCTCCATCTCTTTGAGATTTGTCTTCCTCCCCTTCAAATGAGTATGTTGGCATTATCTAGTTCATCACTTGGTATTAAAATCAACTGGGATATTATACGGTCACTTATTTAAAAAGTATGAAACAAGGTGTTTCTGTTAATCTACTGGGCAAGGAAGTTACAAAAATGGATAAGACACAGCCTCCTTCTTCAGATGGAAAGTCAGATGCCTAAATAATGGCTACTCTTCATCATGAATACTATAATGGAGAAGTAACAAAAACCCATTTAAATATTACAGTAGGACTGATAGGAGAATGATTATATAATAAAGTTTATTTTTTAGTAGAATATCACAAGAGTGATAATCCATTCATATATATATTTGTTGGTCAGGTTTCTTTGTTCTATGCTTTTCCTGGAGTATAGATCTACTGATAAGAAGTCTCAGTTCTATGTCTTTCAAAGCACTATGTGTTTCCCACTAATTATAGTTTTCTTAAATTAGAATGAGCACTTAAAGACACTTGAAAAACAGATAAACTTCCAAACAAGAAAACAAAACAAAACAAAACACTTAGAGAATCCTGTGGTTTGAGACAGACACCAGAGAGAACATATCATTTGCAGCTGGATCATAAGGAGTTCAGCAAGTAGAAGCTAAAACAAAAGCAAAAGCAAAACAAACAAACAAACAAAATTCTGTTGAATGACTGAAGGGGCAGGAGGGCTTTCAAGGTGCAGGATATAGTATGTGCAAATCAGAGAGATAAATCATGAAAAATCTGCTTCAGTCACGCTGTCCTAATGTACACTGGGGAGGAAAGTTAGCCAAAGTCTAGAGTGCCTGAGGAAAAAATAGACACAGGTACGATTTAACTACTATGTCCAATTTCTCAACAACTGTACCCTCTTCACACTGTACCACCCAATATTCTTGAATATTTACCCCATCTTTCTAAACAGGTTCACCCTCAAAACTCCCAAACATGAGAAAGACCATAGGTCAAGAAGAACATCAGTATAAGCACTTTCTGGCCTAGGATTGAGATGAACTTCACCATGGGTGGATTGAGAAGGTAAAAAGTTCATTTCCCCAGGGCAAGGTCCTGTGCAAGTGTCAGCCACCACCAGTCATCCTGCTGAACAACTGTGCTTGCATAAAAGGTGTTTCACGGTACCTTGAACTGTTAGGAGGCATTTTCCCACCCTGCCTTCCTTTTGGGATCACTCCTCACATGACTCATGTCTCATTCCCTTTTCAATCTGGGCTCATAGGCACCCGTTATAAACAATGTTCCTTGACCTCTATCCCACTGTCCTTATCTGATACAGTTTTGCTATTGTAACAACCTATGTCTCAACCAATACAGTTCTTTCATTTCTGCCTGCTGTGCATATCTACACTTGAAACTGGATTATAAATTTCCTGGACACTAGATCTTTATTTCAAGACTATTTCACACAACAGCATCTCCCAATGTATAGTAAGTAGGTTTACAGTATGTACTAATTTGCTCACCTGAAAGAAGGTATAGAAAGAAGGTCTTGATACCTGGAAGGGAAAGACAGTTGTATTTATGAAGCGTGCTCCTAGAAAGGATAGCAAGACTTGGAAGAACAAAGGACTTGGAGGAAGACTCTAGAGTTTACTACACACAAGAAAATTAACAGGGCTATACAGTAGGAAATTTGAGAAAAGATCAGAAGAACTAGGAAGAAGGTTCAGCACAGAAATGAGAGAATTTAGGGTAGTTAATAAGAGGCTTTAATTACATGCCTCAAGTGACCAGCAAAGAAAAATTCACAGCTGTTTTATGGATTCAATGAGGATGGAACTAAGAAGAATACTACGTAGTTTAATTTTATTCACATGTTTCTTAACATGAGGGTTTTTCTTTGTCCACAAGATTTTCATGTCACTCTATAGAAAAAAATGGATCAGTGTTCCTTTCCAGGCCATTAGGGTTTTACTAGTGGGAATGTGACAATATAGACTGGTATGTGCCTGAGCCATTGTCAACATGTCTGAAATTTATTTAAAAATTAGTTGACCTAGACATTGCCTTGCAAAGACCTGCAGAGCCATTCCTTGATGTGTTACACTTGCAGGGCCCCTTCTCATGTCTTATGTGTGTCTGTGCTCTTTATGTACTTAGGTCTAATGAGCATGATTGCATTGAGTTTGGTGGGGCAGTGCTCCATTCTGATCACAGTAATCACCTGAAAGAAGGTACTCACCTGAAAGATTTGTGGTCTAGATCATGAATCAGGAAAGGCCACAAAGTGTTGCATGGTTAGCCAGCACATAACAGTGTACATGTACCCTGAGAACTTTTCCACCTATCAGAATGAGAAAGCTAGCAAGTCTGTTAGACTAATCTTCAGGAAAGTGGGGACACACATAGGTCATCCCTAACTGGATATTTAAGCAATGTGCACTTGTACCCATCTAACAGATGCTTTCAAAAGAAATCACTTAGACAACCAAAAAGTGAAAGATGTTTTTCACATTAGCATTTCTTTTGTTTTAAAGTGTGATGATTGTTAACAAATGCAATTTTGCTATTATATGGAAAAAAAAAAACCTAAGCTCATATGCATGAAATTCCTATATGTGAGTTGCATATTTATTTGTTGTCAGAAGACAAAGTCTCACAGCAGAGAAGTAGGTAGGTTGACCTTAGAGTCAGCTAAACATAGAGAAAAAGCATTTGCATAAACACTTTTCCCTGCCCCAGGACAGATTTGCAACTCATCACAGTGAGGCTATGGCATGGTGGGAAGGATGGGGAGAGGGGAGGGGTAGAGAGAGAGAGAATTCTTTCTTTCACTTCCAACATGTTGACCTCACCCCTCCCTTGAATGAGGGAGCCTGTGGTGGTGCCAGCATTCACAGTTTTCCACAACCTGAGCTACACAGAGAATCACAGCTATTTTCCCTAGAATCAGACCCCAGCTGAGTAGCTTTCTGTCCTTTTTTCCCAGAACTGCTGTAATACAAAATGACCTGGAATTAGACATTAAGAAGAAACACAGTCCTCCAATTCTCTTTTTCCTTTCACAATCATATCAAGGGCAATAACAATAATGCATTATTCCTCTCTTTGCTTAAGCACAACATTACTATCTGGATGATTTAAAAATCAATTCGGGTCCTGAGATGGCAATTAAAGTTAACATTCTGGCAATTTTCTCTTCAAAAGGAAGTAGGCCTATCTGTTCAGATAAAAGTTTTTAGAGGAAAAATCTCAACAATAATCAAAAACAAAATTCAAAAGCCAAACCAAAACAAAACACCCTGCCTGGGCAGATTAAAATAAAACAGAGGGAAATTAGTTGAGATTCCTTTTTGACTTGATTTGTGTTTTCAAAATGATGAACCCACTCGTGAATGTCTTAAGACTCACTTTAATGAATATTTTATCAACTTTGAAATGCATCACATTTTGCTTTTCATTTAACATTTTAAAAATAGTAATATTGGAACTGTCTTGCCCAGATTTAAAGGGATATTAGTTCTCCCCTCACATCTTCTGTCTGGTCTTGTGAGAGTGGCCCATTGTGTACAAGTACAACAGTTCCTTTGCAGGGCTGAATCTTAGACACTAAAGACAGTCTCTCTTCAATGGGGTTACTACAGGGGAAAAAGAAAATTTCAGTGCCTCATAGAAGGGACAATCTAATCCTCTTTGCTGGTACATCTGCTGTGGCAGTTTTGCTCTGCAAATCAAAAGACATCCCATTAATTAAAGTTCCTTTTCCCTTTCATTTTTATTCAGCTTGTGAAATGTGACCAGTATTCACCACAAGAGAGGAAAAAAAGTTTTGGGACATTTTGCACACAAATATCCACCCGAAGGGTGTGCACTTTGATTTGTTGTCTGATTTCCGCTTAGTGTTCTTCCTCTTTTTTTTTTAATTTCCTTTTAAAGAAGGAGCTCTTCTCCTCTGGCAGATTGCAATACATTCAGAGCGCTTTACAAAACAAAGCTTTCAGCTCTGAGTCAGCAACAAACTCATCTTTGTTCCTGCCGTTCTATTAAGGAAAGAAGGCCAATTTTATGCAGGTTTCTATGGCTGGCTTCACAAAAGCATCTCTCTTGTGTGCAAGCTCTCTGGCAGGGAGAACTGACTCTGAGATCATCGTTTTCAGCAATCACCAGCTGCAATGAAGATCAGAAAAAGAAAATCATAAACTGGTTTATAGAGTGATTTTCCTGAGGAGACTGAAATCTAGATTCTTTTGCTGGTAGCAGTTAATAAAGGCCATTGTTGCTTGCCTTTACATATACAACCCAAGGCCTCCTCTACATTTTCTATTAGCTCCTAACACATTCTGATTGGATATTTATATCATTTGTCTTGAGTAAGAAGTGAAGCACATTTGCATTTTCCTGGGTTTCCCTGGAAATTCTTAGGAATTCTTGTCCTTGATTTGATAGTGTTTTAGTGTATTTGGGTTTACAATTAAACTATAATTCACAGTGTGTCCCCAAGTATTTAACATTTGTAACGCATAACTAGAGTACTGTAAGTTTTCCAGTTGTGCAA
>RJWT010028435.1:0-15222 GCA_004365215.1 Cuniculus paca | reverse complement strand
TTTGAATAAATAATGAACAAGTTCCATATTCTTTGGTCCAGAAGGGGCATAAATATTTTATAATAATATTTTTCTTAACTTTTTGATAACAGGATAGCTTGTTAGATATTGGTCAACTTTATCAACATCACTCTTAGATTTATTATAATCATTGACCACGATTGGAATTTTTTAGTTTTGTTTCTTCTTTCAGGTTCTGTCATTTCTATATCATGAATAGTTGACAATAAGGAGATATCTGTTTTTGGTTTTACCTTTCATAACACAGATTTTTCCTCTCTGGTATGCTAACATTTCTCTGCTCTTTTGGCACTTCCTTCCTGTTTGGTCTCAATATCCCAAATATGTCCATTTTGCATTGTAAAATAGTGTCACTGATTTCTGGAGAAGTATAGAAATTGTATCTAATGTAGTTCTGATAAGAGTTTTTCTATATGATAGCACAAAATTATAGTTTTTTTCACAGATAAACACAAATTAGTGAAAGAAAATATCCAAAACTTATTGTTAGATTTCACTAGAAACAAACATCAAAGGTGAATACAATGTTCTAAATAAAAACATATGCCAAAATAGTAGATATAAAGCAAACAGATCCATGAGTGTCTCTCTTGCAAACAAGAATCGACAGGTTGAAACGCCATCTACCTGAGCAACACTGGTGGACAGTCAGTATGTAAGCAAACATGCTGCCAAATGACACGCTGGGTAAATTGCTAAGTGGTTAAGTCATGAGCATCTGATAGTATGTCCAGTAATAGGAAAGGCAACTAATACAAAAAATTAGTACTGGAAAAGTGGGGTCATTACTGTGATTGTATGCAACTTTGTGGTTTAGAAGCCTTCAGAAGTGTTTTGTAGGAGGAGTTTGAAAATGTTTGGCTATGTGGACTCGAGAAACCTTAGAATGTTATAAGAAGAGCCTGGTGAGTGACTCTGGTGGGAGCTTAGAAGATCAAAATGCTGAAAGAACACAAATAATAAAAGCCAGGCTCGGAAAGGTTCAATTGGGAGTAAGAAGTCTATTGGCAGTTGGAGTATAGCTGTGTGTGTTACACTCTGCCAAAAAAAAAAAAAAAACTGTCTGAATTTTGCCCATGTTCTGTAAGATTGAAGGAGGCTATGATCAAGAGCAGTGGTGATCAAGAGCAGCAAGTAATTAATTTAGTAGAGGAAATTTCAAGAAGCCATTGCTCTGCCTGTAATATGGACACTGCTAGTTGTTTTAAGTCAGATTTCTAATAAGAACTGAGATTACAAAAGACAGCAGATTAATTTGAAAAGTTTAAATTTTTGCCAAAAATGAACCACTTGTCAAGATGAAGCCTAAGGAAGTATGGTTGCTGACAAGAATAGGACCTTAAAAAGAAACCAAGTGCTTTGTACAGGGACAAGAAGAAAGATGTCTTAAGGGAATTTCAGAGGACAGCAAGACTCCACAATTTCAGGTTCAAGGATGCAAAATATAAACTTTTTGTTTGAGGAAGGGAGCCCCCAGGATCCTTGCTTAAGAAGGGTCACCTAGGGACTTGGTTCCCTTGGATTCATTTCACAGAACTCAGCTATCCAAGGATTCAGAGGCCACTGCAGCTAGTATACAAAGGGGGCTGGCTATTGCTGTTATTGACAGCAGAACTTGGCATCATCTGTGTGATGCTGGCTTCATAAGCCTACAGAATGCAAGATTTGTGGAGTCTGGGAAGATTCCACCCAGATTTCAAAGGAAGATGTGGGAGCCCATAAGTGAACCCCCAAGAAGACAGAATGTGAATCTGTGAGAGTGCAACCAAAGATCAGATATCAGGAAGATGGAGATACGGGAGTGTGGAATATCTTCTGAGGAATGCTGTAGGCTGTGAGTGGTATCAGCCCATGAAAGAGGCTATGTGGACTGCAACTGGCCAGGCCATAGGAATGACACAGACGTACGTAAGACTTTCTGGACAAAGTCCTGGTTGTGCAAGGAATAACATCAAGAATCAACAAATGGGATCATATCAAACTAAAAAGCCTCTGCACAGCAAGGAAACCACTAATAGAATGAAGAGAAACCTTATAAAATGGGAAAAAATTCCAGCTTTCCTCAAAGGACTTGCATCAGTATTGACATACCTCAAAACTAAAAATAGAAATTCTATATTTGATCCAGATATTACCCTTATAGATATCTTCTTGAAAGAGTTAAATATATTATAGTGATATATGCATACCCATGCTTACAGCAGCACAATTCATAATAACTAAATCTTGGAAGCAGCCTACATATTTATCAGAAGATGAGTGTGTGAAAAAGTGTGGTATTTATATACAGTGGAGTGCTACTCTGCCATAAAGATGGATAAATTGAGTCTTTTTTTATTTTCAAATGAAAAAAGAATAAAAACAATACACACACACACACATATATGTACCATATGGATAACTGTATGATTAATCTCTATTGCTTCATCAAAAAATGGTTTGTGCTTTCATTGTTGGATTGTTTGATCATTTTTTCATGCCTATATCTTTTAATCTGAACAAATACTTTGAATTAATTAAATTGCACCTTGAGATCATAATGTTAAGTGAAGTAAATCAGATTCATTAGCTTAAATATTTCTTGGTTTTTCTTATATTAGAAACCCAATATACAGTGCAAAAGAAAAGAGAGTTAAAAAAAGAAAAATAATTATTATAATCTGGCACTGCCAATGTATCTAAAAGTGTTCCTTGATTTAGTATACTTTTCTTATATGTTTTTTATATTTTTGACCTGCTTTCTGTTGTTAATCTGTGTTTAAATTAGTTAATTTAATAAAGACTTGTAAAATAAAATGAATCTGATGCCGGCAAAAAATGGAGTGAGTGACAAGAGAAAAAAACACCTGAGACATATATTTTATATATACCAATTCTTTACACTGAATGTAATCATTATGTACTGCAAAGACTAACAAGAATGAAAAATTTTGGTACACATCTATAATCTCAGTACTTGAGAGACTGAGGCAAGAGGATTGCCATGAGTTCAAGGCCAACCAGGGCTACATAGTGAGTTCAAAGCTAGCTTGGGCTATGTAGTGAGACCCTGTCTCAAAAAAATATTAAAAATATCTGATACTAAGTCTAGTCTTTTTAATTAAACAGCTCATGTTTGAGTTCTTTTTTACTAGATTTGAATTTTGGGAGATGTAAGCCTGAAACTGTTGTCTATTTTGATATACTCAAGTTCACCATGTCTTTAAGCTACTCAAGTCTTCACTTTTTAGTTATTAAAGCCATTAAAAAGCTTTTTGTTGCTTGTTGCTAATGAGATATATCCTCACTTGCATGAGAAAATTCATTAACTGATCCTAAAATGAGTTCTAGAATGAAAGTAAAATGTGCAGTTTGATTTAAGAGTTGGGTAGAGGAGAATGCAGACTTTCATCACACTTTAAAAAAAAATCACATTTAAAAATAATATCTTAGGCTATGAAGTGGAAAACTGTGTAGTGACACAGAAGATTAAAGGGCCGCATTTGGTATCCTGGTATTCAGACAACATGCTTATCAAGTTTGGTGCATTAACTCAGGGGCTTGGTAGTAAAATGGAAAGATGCTGGATTTTATGGAATATGGCTTGAAGCCTCAGTAATGTCTTACCAAAAAGATGCAACTTAGGTAGAAACCTTCTGAAGGCAGAGAAAACAAAAAACACGCAGAAAATTTGCTAAGATGTAATCATTCTGCTGGCAGCCCAGAATCCAAGGTGGCTTTAAGAATTTGGTTTTACAGATTTGGAAAACCATAATTCTCTGCCTCCAGTCAAGGATATTCCCACAAAGTTAGGATGGCGTGTTCTGGTGGGAGGTGTGAAATGAACCAAGACTTAAGTTTGGGGTCTGGGGAAAGTTCGGTTCTGCCCTCCGCTTTAGGCAACTTCTGTTATGCCTTCCTGTCAGAAAAAGAGGTCAATTTGCTCTTAATAGCTAGGAGACAGCTTGGGGCACAGGGCAATTAGTGCTTGGGTGACTAATTACTTCCTGACAGAAACGAAAGTGAATGTCATTAGATTGAGCCCAAAGAGGTTGTGTTGAGCACCTAGATATGTAACAAAATTACCAGGTGAGGTTCTAGATTTAAAAACTATAACTTAGAGCTATAGGAATTGAATAGTACATCATTATATTGACTGGAAATTAAAAGACTAAAATTCGATCAAGTATGTAAGAGACTGGCCAGAGTAAGGCCAGTTCTGGTTCAGTGTCTGTTATCTCAGCCCTGAAATCTCTACCAAAAAATTTAGAAGTATTCTGAAGCAATATTTATTCAGGAACTAGTTACTAGATGTCATGGGTCAGACACTGTGATCCAAGTGGTCATAAATTTTAATGAAAAAGATGCTCCCTCCTTATATAAAACTGAAATTCCAGTGAAAGGGTTCAGACACATAAGTAAATAAGTGAGTAGCTGAAGTGAGCCTGAATCGGTGATATGAGAAAAAAAGAGACGGCTACAAGGAGATTTACTGAGAAAGAGGTAGTTGATTTGGAAACTCTTTTCTTCTATAGATTATTAACAAGGTATTTTGGCCCATCTATGAAAAAGCACTGAAGTAGCAAATTAACTTTGGCTTTGACACAGTACTTATCTTTTTGAGGGTCCAGACCTTTTATAGTCCTCAATTACTTTTCCAGTGCACAGGTAGGCAGTAGGGAATGGGATTAACCATTGGGATATTTGAGCAGATATGTTGAAGGCCATCTTCATTGTGCAGAGACAGTAACTCGAAATGCAGATTGGATGGCATATTACCAACCACCTAATGAATTTACTCCTCCCAACTGGGATCTCCAGCGCATTTACTCATCTTCAACTCATGTAATTAAAGATGAAAAGTATAACACTGATGTATCCTTCTCTGGGGAGGGAGTTGTTTTAATTGTAGACCCATCAGTGGAAAATGAACTATGCTGGAGAAAGATCAGGCTTAATTACACACCTGTTGGTGGTATCAAGTGAAGCTGTTGCATTCTGTTATAATAGGGAGACTAGGTAGAAAAACCCATAATTTGGCAGAACACAAAATATCATCTCTTTAGAGCTTATAATTTATGCCTTTTTCAATAATTGAATCGTCAAATTTTCAGTGAAAGGGCCTTAATGTTGTTTAGTATAATTCACATAATTTACAAATGAGAAAGCTAAAGTCTTCAGTATTTAACTGACTTATCCACATTCTTACAAATAATTTGAGGTGTGTTTATTAAACCTTTGCCAATTGTCCGCGTCTTGTTGAATGTTAATCTTCTTGGAATTGGGAGTAGACAGGAGAGGCCAGAACCTTCTCTCAAGAGTCTTCAGAAAAAGCTTAATACCCTCTCAATTTAAGTTTTAGGCAGATTTTTCTCAAAATTTGAGGTATAGATTATCAGTCAGAGAGAAATGGCAGTGACCCTAGATCCTTTAGGCACCCACCAGCCTGCTGAGTTGTGATCCTTTGTACACATGCATGTGCTTGTGTGTGTGTGTGTGTGTGTGTGTGAGAGAGAGAGAGACAGAGAGAGAGACAGAGAGAGACAGAGAGACAGAGTGAGAGAGAGAGACATCTATCTATGTATATTGAGAGACAAAGACAAACAAGAGACAGATTCGATTATTAATTCAATAAATTTTATTGAGAGCCTGTTGTTTACCAGGTACTCTGATGGGTTCTAGGAAAAAAAGACATAAATCAAATAGATAATCAGTCTTTTTTTGTGGGATCTAAAGCAATTGGAAGAGCTAGAGCATGCTTTTGACAGTGTTGATTATTTTAGGGTACATAGTTGTTTGTTGCTGGACTCAGTAGAATATTTAGTAGAATTTCTGGCCTTTCTCACGAGATGCCAGCAGCACACCCCCAGTTGTGACAATCAAAAATGTCTCCAGATGTTGCTAAATGTCCTTGGGATAGAAAAATTTACCCTGATGGAGAGTCACTGAGCTAGACAATAAGCAATGATCACAGATAATTTAATAATTATAATCGTATCTAATTCCTTTTTGTTGTATTTTCTGGTTGGTTAATTTAGAAAATAGTAGAGAATAGAAATACTATTTTTTTGGTGGTAAACTTGTTACTGAAATATAATATGCGTATGAAAGTGCATGAATCATAAATGCACAGTTTGAAAGTTTTTTTTTCTTTTATTTTAAACAAGAGAAAATATTCATGTAATTGGCACTTAGTACACGGATAAAAAAATAAAATAAAATATGACCAATTTTCTAGCAGTCCCTCTCCTCAGGCACTGTTCTAATTTCTAACACCATGCTATTCATACTTTGTCATGGCTGCTTCTGTTTTGAGAGTCACTCCTGTTGCATGTGGTGCAGTTTACCTTTTCTCATTGCAGTATATTATTTCAATCATTTCACTTCTGGTGGACATTAGGATTGATTCCAATTTGGAACATATGTACCATTGTATGTACCCTTTTAAACTGTATAATTTCATTTTTTATTATATTCAAAAAATTGTACAAGCATCACTACTACCTAAATTTTAGAATATTTTCATCACATCAAAAGGAATCCTGTATCCATTAGTAATTACTTCCTGTTCTTCCTTTCCCCTGTCTTCAGTCCCTGCCAACCATAATGTTCACGAATTCAATTGTTCTGGGCATTGTAATCATATAATATGTAGTTCTTTCTGACATCTCTCATTTAACATATTTTAAGTCTCTTCTCATTATAGTATATACCAGTACTTTATTGCTTTTTTAAGGTAAAATAATATTCCATTGTCTGTTATGCCACACTTTATTAATCTGTTTAATTGAGACCAAAGTAACACCAAAACCCAACAGTTCTAACATTAAGTTCTGTAGCTCTGTGTCCAA
Source organism: Cuniculus paca (assembly GCA_004365215.1). Taxonomy (NCBI): domain Eukaryota; kingdom Metazoa; phylum Chordata; class Mammalia; order Rodentia; family Cuniculidae; genus Cuniculus; species Cuniculus paca. Next base: position 8,371 of record RJWT010028435.1, on the reverse strand, counting down.
CACCTGGGCAAATTGTGCCAAAATGTGAGCTCCAAAGGGATCAAGCAACCTCAGCCCTAGGGCATTGCTGGTTGCAGCCTATATGACTTTTTTCTTGGAAAGACACTGCTTGCTGCTTTCTGCAGCAGAATTTCATGCTACAATAAAAAACTTTTTGGTCCTTTATTTTGGTGCATTATATTATTTGATTTTTGTGTATTAAACCAAGATTGGTTTTTGAGATAAATTTTACTTTCTCTTGATGTATAATTTAAAAAATATGATACTGTATTTTAGATTTTTATTACTTATGTTGGTCATGATTTTATATTTATATTCAGAATGGATATTAGGCCATAGTTTTCTTCCTTATAATCTTTTTGCTTTTGGTATCAGAGTATACTGACTTTGTAACATTGAAAAATACCCCATCTTTTATTTTATGGAAGAACTTTAGAAGTTTTAGAAGAGACATTAAATTTTATTTAACATTTTGTAGAATTTCTCAGTGAAACCATTGAAGCTTGGGATATTTTTCTTGGTAAAATTTAACAGTGTGTTTATTTGTTATTGATTTATTTATATTTTCTATTTATTATGGAGACAGTTTTAGTAGCTTGTATCTTCCCAGGAATTTTCCACTTGATCAAATTTATCTAATTTTTTTTGACATAAAGTACTGTATAATACTCCATTGTAATCTGTTTTATTTCTTTAAGGTTTGTAAGGTTCCCACTTTCACCCCAGATGTTTGAAATTTTAGTCTTTTTCTTCTCTTGGTCAGTGTCCAAGGCTACATTTTGTCCTCCTCCAAATTTATATGTTGAAACCCTAACTTCCGTGAGGTAGTTTTTGGAGATAGATTCTTTAAGGAGGTAAATGAGGTTGAATAAAATCACAAGGGTGAGGTCTTTATGCATAAGTATATAAAGGTAAGTCTATGTAAGGATAGCAAGAGAGTAGTCCTCTGTAATCCAAGGAGGGGCAATTTATCCAAAGCAACCTGGTTGGCACTGTGCTCTTGAATTCTAATCTCCAGAACTGTAAGAAAGTAAGCATTTTATAGTTTAACACTTCCAGTCTGTTATGGCATCCTGAGCAGACTAACATGGACAGTCGAAGGAAAGATTTGTTAATTTCTGTATTGTTTTTCCATTCTCTATTTCTACTATTCCCACTCTACTTTTTATCATTTTCTTCTTTCTGCTTGCTTTGTGTATAGTTTACTCTTCTTTCTCTAGCTGTTGAAGGTAGAAGATAATGCTATTGGTTTGCAGCTTTTTTCTATTTAAAAATATAAGCTCTAACTTCCCTCTAAGCTCTTTTTTTCATTGCATCTCATACATTCTACTGTGTTGTTTTTGTTTTCACTCATGTCAAAGTATTTTCTAATTTTTCTTGTGATTTCTACTTTGACCTACTGATTATGAATTTAATTTCCACACCTTTACACACTTTTCTTATTAATTTCTGATTTCATTTCACTGTGTCAAAGTACTTTGTAAATTTAAATTTTTAAAAAAGTGTTTTGAGATTTGCTTTTGGTTTAATGTGTGGCACATCCTGAAAAAGATATACTTGAGAAGAATGTATATCCTGCTGTTGTTGGGTGAAATATTTTATAGATTTTTTGTTAGGGACTGTTCAGGTATTTGATTTCCTTATTGATTGCTACCTACTTGTACTATCAATGACTGAAAGTAAGGTTTTAAAATTTCCAGCTATTTGTTTTTATTTTAAAGAGAATAAAAACAAAACAAAATAAAACAGAACAAAGCAGATCAGAACAAAACAATGCAAGCAATACAGGATTTCAAAACAAGACAACAGGAAAACAACAGTGGCCATCATAGTGTCTCAGTCTCTTGTTTTCTTCAAAATAGTTGTTCATACCTTCACACACAATAAACTCAAACAAAACGAAATAGTATAAAGCCAATCAAAACAAAAGAATGGAAGCATTACAGGCCTTCAAAACCAGACAATAGGAAATCAACAATGGCTACCACAGTGTCTCTTGTTTTCTTCAAAATAGCTGCTCATACCTTCTCACATATTGTAATCAAATAATAGAAAACAGACTAAAACCATTCACATCAAAGAATAAAAGCATTCATTGGGCTTCAAAACATGATGATAAGAAATCAGCAATGGCTACCATAATGTCTCATTTTCTTCAAAGTGGCTGTTCATACCATCACCCTTAATAAAATCAGTTCTTGTAAACTCTTTTGGAGTAGTTCTAGGCATGTATAAGCCTATACATGTACATCTATCCTTTCTGTGTTAGAGGGAATAACAAACCAAAACACAAGAAAAACACGAAACAAAAGAGATAAATAAGTATTAATAACAGAGAACCCAAAACAATACCAATATAGACTTTCAAAACAAGGTGGTAGTAACATAACAAAGGTTGTTATTTTGTATAGTTATTTTCAAAAGAGTTACTTAGATTACTGGATACAGACATGCTAAATTGATCTAAGTCTATGAATCCAACTATTGTTTTAAAATTGCATATTTCTTCAATTCTGTCAATGAATGTCTCATACGTTTTGGGGTTTGGTTGTCAGGTGTATAGTTTTTTAGTTGTTATATTTATAGGTCTAATGGGTGGGTCTTTTTTAATCACTATCATATGTGCTTCTGTTTTCTCTAGGGAATATTTTTTCCTAAAGTATATTGTGCTGGATATTTCCATTTAAATGACTATTTTTATTACTCCTTTATAGTACATACTTCCCATTTTTTTCTTCAGACTTGTATGTGCTTTTAATACTAAAATGTGTTGATTGCATGTGGCATTTACTTAGATCTTGTTTTCTTCCTTGCCTTTTGATACATTCTGGTAATCTCTGCCTTTTAATTAGAGAGCTTAATTCATTTACATTTAATGCAGTTACTGGAGATATCACATTTATATTTGTCATCATGCTATTTTTATCTATGCTTGAATTCTTTTTCTATTGTATTACCACCTTTTTAAAAAATTGATATTTTCAGCTGGGTGTGGTGGCTCACACCTGTAATCCCAGCACTCGGGAGGCTGAGACAGGCGGATCGTTGTGAGTTCAAGACCAGCCTGGGCTACAAAGTGAGCTCAAGGCCAGCCTGAATGGCATAGTGAAACCCTGTCTCAAAAACAGGGCTGGGGATCTAGTTCAGTGGTCTAAGCGCCTGCCCAGCAAGTGCAAGGTCATGAGTTCAATCCCCAGTGCCGTAAAAAAAAAAAAAAAAAAAAATTGATATTTTCCAATGTATTATTTAATTCCATTCTTTGTTTCTTTCCCTATATTTTTGAATTATATTGTTAGTTTGTCTTGAGATTATAATTAACATTTTAATTTAAAAAGTGAATATAAATATTAGCTAATATCAACATAATTTTAATAGAAAACTCTATATAGCTTCATTCCTTCCCCTCTTTTGTGAATTATTATGCTATAAATTATTCATCAAGAGAGCTATCATAACTGACTAGACAGCAGTTCTTGAAGGGTGGTTAGAAGTTGTGCACTGTGAACTGCAGGTTCTCAGCAATGGAGAATGAAAAATGTTGCAAGTGCAGGAAGGCAACTTGAAGGAAAAGCCTTCAAGATGAATTACAGGAATAAGGGAATTTAGAAAAAGAAGCAGGGCTTCCTCTTCATCCCAGCACTGCCTATACCCCAAGTCTAGCAAACACATCATCTTGGCAATTGATCAACCCTGCTGAGAGAAGAAGTTAAGCCACCACCCAGTCCAGTCCAGTCCAGTGCCCCCTGATTTTCTTCCTTCTCACCAGGAGAGAGAACACAATGAAAGAGATATTTTCAGACCAGCGCACTAGAGAAATTGACAACCAGTGAATTGTTCACAGGGGTTTGACTGAGTTAGAACCGAAAAGTTCTTTGGAAAGAAAGGAATAAGGGCATGGTCCTGGTTAGGAGCCAAGACCCATACACCCAGAGATCTGTGGCTCAGTGTCTGGCAGTGCTGTGATCAATGTGATCAAGGGGAGAAGAACAGACCCTGGAGCAGGGCCTATATAGGTACTTTCTCACTGCTCCTCCCAAAACAGCAGTGATCTCTGTGCATATGGAATATCTAGACCTGCAAACTGCCCTCCAGATTCTAGAGAGCTTGGTGCCTACTTGAGAACCCTCCCACCACCAGACAGAACCTGCTGAGCTCTGCAAACCCTAGGCATTAATGAGTTTGTGGGTTGGGTGCAGAGTTCGGTGTGAATGAAGAGTTGGAAAAGAGTGATTTGGTGTGACTAGAGGAGATTGGCAAGAGTGTTCACATGGAGTGATATATATCTATGGAAAGAACAGGTATAAACAGCTGCAGAAATTATTGTGGAAGGAAGGGGATGAAGATCAAAAAGGTCCTTCAGAAGTCACTGGGCAATTTGGTACTTAACCAGTCACACTGAACTCCCCCCGCCTGACCCAATTGAACATATCCTATCAGAAGATAGAGCCAGAAAAACCACTGGTTAGCCATGCCTGAAGGAGTGCAGCTGAAACAATGCACAACGATGCCTGCAGGGAGAGTGAGAAGTAGGTTCAGGGGTCCATATGGACCTCCAAGACCCTTCATTCATTCGAAAATAAGAGAACAAGTCATGGGGTGGGGAGCCAGTTCAAGCACCGGAAGACATCCAACCTCCTAGACTGAACCATAGAGAACTGGAGCTCATCTCTCTCCATAACTGCTACAAATCAGTTTCTGCATTTGTGAATGTAGGGGAAAGGCACCCTGGTTGAATTCTGACTGAAGCATATCTAGAACCAAGAGGACTGTTTACTTGTGTACTTTTGTGTGTGTGTGTGTGTGTGTTTCTCTCCTTTCTTTTATCTTCGTAACTTTCATCTGTATAAATATTTTAATACTAAATTTATTGAGACATCCTGAGATTAATACAAGTTACCTTTCACCTCAACAGTTATAAGAGGTGCCCAGCGTGGTGGTCATTAGCTTCCAGACATTTATTAGTACTGCAAACTTCTGCTTGGGTAACCTTGATCATTGAGATTGCCGCATACGCATTTTCAATTTTTTCTCTAAGGGCTGGCAATGTAGTGGGTTTTCTGTGATGTACCACATCCTTTAGGGTCCCCCATACAAGGTTAACGTCATTGTTATAAAACAGAATACTATTTTTATTTTCCTGAAATGTGTGTACATTTTCAGTTCTCTCTCTCTTATGTATGTTCATATGTCTCTATCATCTATCTATCCACACATGCAAACACACACATATATACGTACTCACACATATATGTGAAATATTTGTATATATGAAATGGAGAATAAGAATTAATTGAAGTTAGTAGTGTCTTTCATGGGCACGTCAGGTTAACCCTCACAAAAAATTGTGTATACAAGATTCAAACGCAAGCTTTCTATTAGCCTATTAATTGTTTCTAGCCTACACACAGCTTCCTTCAGTCTCCAATTATGCTTCCCTCCCTCTTTTTTCTTGTCTTGAAAATTAGCTTTCAAACTCTGTGTCCACCAGCCCTCCATTCCAGATATAAAAATAATGTCAACCCAGTCTTACCTCTTTTCTTTCATTGGCTGTTATCTCTCTCCTCTTTTTTCCTTTTCTCTGAACTTTCTGCTTTTCATTGTTCTTCCTTTTTCCTTTCCTCAGCCTCTACATCCCAGGCTGCTCGTTATCAGTACAACATCACAGTCTTTTTGGGTTACTGAAAAAAAAGGTAAAATTTTTCAAAGAAGTTTTAAATTATGTGATTATTGTATGATTGGTTCTTTAGATGCTGATATAATGGGTAACAGTTCTTTCCTTGCGAAGCAGTGAATGGTATTCATTGAATTATGTTGAGTAGGTTGAAGAGGTGTATAAACAGCAAAACATAAAACAAAGCCAAGGTCGCCTCTCAGGGAAACACACAACTGACTAAAGAATCTCTACAGTAGTGACAAAGCTTTTCTACCCTAACCTATCCTTTATCTTCAGCATAAAAATAATAGAAACATGAGAAAACAAGATGTATACAAAATCCTAAACTACCCCAAAACTTATCTCCCTGGTACTGAAATGGAGGAAGTCACGGGCAAAGAACTTAAAACCAAGTGGTTAAAATGTTTGAAGAGATCAAAGAAGAAACAAACAAAACTACGTTTACTGAGTTCAAACAGGATGTAAATAAAAAGAGAAAGGATATATACGTACCAGCTTCCTATGATGAATGTATTTATTAAGTGTTGCAAATATGGACTTATAAAACTAAAAATAAAAGTTGATGATTTACTCTTTTAAAATAGAATGTAAATCTCATAAACCTTGGCAGAATAAAAATAATTTGATTAACAGTAAGAGTATGGGTAAAGAATTTGAATAAAATATAAGATACAATCTTTTCTTTTATAGCAGAGTGTCCACTGATAATGTTTAATATTAATATGGGTAGCTTTAAAAAATGAATAACTGACCACTAATTATTAACTCCACATTGTGTCTACATAAGCAAAATGAAACTATATATATCCACATTAATAACAAATTTTTAGAGCAGCATTACATTTAATGATAAAAAGTGGAAATAACTCAAATGACTGAACACAAACAGATGAATAGATAAAACATGACATACATATATTACAATATTATTTAGCAATAAAGGGGAATGAAGTACTAATAAATGCAATAACATGAATGAACTTTAAAAATATTAGGTTAAATGAAAAAAGACAGCCACAAAGGCCAAGAGATTTGTGTTACTCCATTTATATGAAATATCCAGGTAAGGTAAACATAGAGGAAAAATTAAGTAGATTAGGGATTATTTAGGGATGGGGAAAGATAGAGAGGCTGAGGAGAGTGATAGCTAAGACTGCAGGTGTTTTCATAATATTTTTTTCTTAAACTTAGAGGAATGTTAATGATTGTTATATTTTGCAAACCAAAGAACAATTCTCTGAATATTAGAAAAATTTCCATTTTATTTCAATGTTTTTTTTTGTTAATTTCAACTAAAATTAACCAGAATGATTTTTATTACATTTTGATTCAGTATCATAAAATGTTTTTCAGTCTACCCAGCTAGGCATTTTTACTGGTATAGACAATGTATGAAATGCTCCTCTCATCACATGAAAATGGTAGAGCAGAAATTTGGGTGATTTGTTGCTTTTTTTGTTGTTTCTTATCCTTTTCAAATTTTTATTTACTTATTTATTTATTTTTAAAATTTTGTTTTGTGGTACATGTCTGCAGTACACAATGTTTATCTCTTTGTGCAGTGCTGGTATATGTATATAACACATCATAATTATTTTCTTAATCCCCTTTTCTTTCCTATCTCCCTCCATCTTTTGATTCCATTTGAGAATGATCTTTCTCTCTCTACCTTTTTTCTATATATTCTATCCTATTATTTTCTCATTGCATTAGTTTGTGTATTTCTCTAATATTTTCCAGTTTATTAGTATTTCCTCAACTGTGATTAATTTTCTTTTAAATGAAATTATTGAATTCTATGTTCTTTATTCTATTTTTTATTCTAAGGGTGCCCATTGACATTTTTTTCAATATTTTAATTTGGTAATTTGGTGTTTTGGAAAAATACTTCCTTTTACCATCGAATTTCTTGGATATATCTATTAGAGTTACTTTCAAGTTAAGTTTAAAGATCACAGTTATTGGATAGTATAAATTTTTAGATTTCTATTACCTGTTTTTTCTGTTGGCTATTTGGCATGTGGTTTTGTTTATTTATATGGCTAGTCATTTTTTATTGTTGCCAGAAAAATGAAATATGGTATAACACTCTGTATAGTGTTATCTTCTTTCAGAGACTATTTAATTTTGCATTTGGTTTAAGGTGAAGATGATGATAAAGTTTTTATTGTACACTCACATTTAAATTGCATTCTGATTAGATATAAATCTGTAGAACACAGACATTTTTCTCAAATCTTTAAACTATTACTCTTTGTTTTCTTGCTTTAATTTTTGTCCATTCATTTTTGTACAAGTCATCTCTTCTTTGTTATCTTTTTTTTACCTTGAAGAGAATAAAAACAAATGAAATAAAACAGAATAGAGTCAATCAAAACAAAACAATGAACATGGTACATGACTTCAAAACAAGGTAAAAAGAAATCAATAATGGCTACCATAATGCCTCTTGCTATCTTCAAAATAACTACTCATACTATCAGGCATAAATAAAATCAAACAAAGTAGAACAGAATAAAACCAATAAAAAATGAAACAACGAAGGCAACACAGGACTTCAAAACAAGATAATAGTAAAACAACAGTGGCTACCATAATGCCTCTTGCCATCTTCAAAGTAGTTGCCTATACCATCTGACATAATACAATCAAACAAAAAAAACAGAGTAAAATCAATCAAAACAAAACAATGAAAGC
>RJWT010028434.1:0-15222 GCA_004365215.1 Cuniculus paca | reverse complement strand
TTGTCATGCATCTGAATTAAACATCTTGATTAGCTTCAGGCTATCTCTTTTTTCAGAAGGTAGGTGCAGTTGTGTTCTTCCACCAGATGATCATATTGTCTAGTTTTTGTAACTTTTCATTGTCACTAGGAATGTTTACTCTTCACAATTTGGTTATCATAGGTCACTTTTAGGCTTTTCTAGTTGAGAAAGCTGGAACATTTTATATGCATATGCACACACAGTTATATGAAAAAGTTAAATATATTATGGTTTTATAAAATGTTTCCACTTAATTTTTCTCTTTTAAATGCTTCGATTTTCAAGAGTAGGACAGTTAAATGCATTTGATTTGCCACATTGAAGCTCTGCTCAAATCCTTTGAGCACCCTTTGGTCTTCACTTTTTATTCATGATTTTGAAAGTCTTGCATAAAGATTTTTCTTGAATTCTCAACTAGTCCAGTGTAAAAGTATAATGTAGATGTTTGTAAGAAGTTTTGTTTCTGTATAGCAGCTAAACTGTTTTTACATGAATTAGAATTTAAAACACTGAAATTAATACCATCATGCATCATATAATGGGTTTTGGGTCAACTTTGGGCCACATACATTGGTGATTTCATAAAGTTATATTGCCAAGGAGTATGGTTTATATCTAGATGTTCCCCCACCAAAGACTCATGCACTTACAGAAAGGGGTTTCTGAGAGGTGCCTGGATCATGACTGTTTGATACTGATCACTGGATTAGTCCACTGATGGGTTTATAGCTGGGCATGATGGTGAGAGGTAAAGCCTGGTGGGAAGAAGTGGGTCTCTGTAGGCCTGGAAAGGTACATATCCTTCCTTCTCTCTTGATCTCTTCTGCTTTGTGCCACTATATCATGGACTGTTTCTCCTTTGCCATAGCCCCTTGGAGTCAGCAGATTATGAGCTGAAAACTTTATTAACTGTGAACCAAAATAAAGCTTTCCACCTTTAAATTACGGATATGAGATACTTTCTCATTGTTTCAGCAATGAGAAAGAAACTAAGACACCAAGTAATGTTGTAGTCATCTTAGTTTACATAAGTATACTAAGATGTTCACACACTGAAGAAATTGTCTAATGAAACATTTCTTAGAACACGTACCTGTCATTAGCAATGCGAAACTACACTATGACTGCTTGAAATCTAGACACTTAGAGATGAACTTATTTTATTATGAATATTTACTTGTTTGTTCAAAGGATTCTAGTTTTATTTTTATTCTATGTAATGTCTCTGATTTATAAGAGTTTAAAAAATGGCTACATAGCCTTTGAAAACAATATTTTCTAGAGTAATTGAACTTAGAAATTAGATTTTTTGGCTGCATACAGCATTCTTTTCTATCTAGTGTATGGTCTATGATTTTGTATGCAAGACTCTTCTTTTGATGAGAGACACTTTGGAATATGCCTGCCTTGAGTTCTTGTTTCATCTGGGTTTATTTTTCTTTTTTGAAGCAGTGTGTTTATTCAAAAGATAGTTTATGAAATAAAGCCATTTGTTTCCATTTGTGTAAGTTTCAATCTGGTAATCAATAACAGATTTTTTAAAAAGAGAAAGAGAACCACTCTCTTTTGTTAAAACATTTCAAGTAACCATTTTAACATTTTGATCTGATTTACAGATTCTCTATTAAAACAAGCCACATTAGATAGATTCCTGTGCAGAATAACCATCCTTCAACAATCTGTGATGAAGACCTCTTTATTTTCTCCCCAAGTAATGGAGTGTTAATCAAAATTCCATAATGCCTCACAAACTGGTGATGCATGCACTTTGATTTCTAACTCAGATTGGGCTACCTTGAATGATTTGTTGAAACACCTAGGGATATATATTTTTTTAATGAAAAAAGAATAAATAATAATGATACAGAATTTCATAAAAATAATAGAAGGTTAACAATGGTTAATGTATTGTGTATTGTTATCTTCAAAGCAGTGATTCAGATTATAAGATATAGGCATGAAAAAAATGATCAAACAATCAAACAAAGAAAGCACAAAATGTTCTTTTTGATGAACTAACAGAGATTAATAGTATAGTATATATGTAATATATATATATATTTTTTTTTTCTAGATGGGTAAGAATTTAAATGTATAAGACATGTCCAATTACATCAAGCACCTTAGCTATACAGCAATATTTCAGTTCAAGAACACTTCTGATTCTAAAAAATTTGTTCACAAAAGCATTCAGCAAAATTTTACTTCCCTTCACAGACTCCATATTGGATGACAAACATGACCATCTTCCCCATAAAACACAAATTAAGTTCCTAAACTGAAGTATCATGATATTCTCTTTTTTCTATTAAAAATATCCTAACAGTACCATTATGTGAGGGATATTTTGAAGAGAAAATATAGCCAGACAACATGGATACAGCCTGAAAATAGCAAATTTGAAAGAATTTTAGTCCATCCTGCCTCATAATTTCATAGAACAAAACTCTTCCATGATTTGGTGCTTAGGGATTGTATCACATGAAATTCTTGATCTATCCCCAGCGATATCTAGCTCCATCACTTTTATGTTTGTGGTAAGGGAGAACATGGCAAAGAAAAGTGTTCACTTCATAGCTGAAACTTTTAAAAAAATGAAAGAGAAGTAATGGGGGTTCCATAGTCTCTTTCGTGGGCACACCTCTACGGACCGAAAGACTGACCACAAGAGACCATTTCTTAAAGGTTCCACTACTTCTCAATAGCATTGTGTTTGGGACCAAGCCTTTAACACATAGGACTTTGGGGATATTCTCTATCCAAACTCTAGGAGGAATGTAATCCTACTGTATTCATTTTGGAAAAGGAAGTTGCACTTCACCAGGAACTTTAGTGTTTAATCTTTCCAGGCTAGAAATTTATATTACACTCCTCCTGTGATAGGCTTTTCTTTTCATCTCCTAATGTGAAAAAAAAAAACCTGGCTCTTGATCTAAACCACTTTGACAAAACATATCACTTGTCATGATGAAGAGAACAAAACTTTGAGAAATTGAAACCTAAGACTGAAATGGCCAGGTAGCACAAAACAACTGTGTAGCCACACCCCATTCTGCTTTTGTAACTCAGCCTATGCATTCCTGTCTAAAACCTCTATATAAAGAAATAACAAGAAATACTCAGGATTCAGACTTTTGGCACCTAACTCCTCTGAGTCTGCTGGTGTAATAAGCTGGTTCCCTCCACTTCTCTGAGTGCCACTCTGTTCTTCAGTGGAGATGGGTCCACCTCAACAGTAACAGGTTAGAATGCAACTTGAGATACTTTGAAGATGCCTTTAAGTATGTAAGCCTAAAAACATGTACCAAGATTTAAAAATTATTAAACAAATGAGTTTAGAGGTGGTAAGGAAAACAAATAGTCAAACAATGATCTTTGATTTTCTATGATGAATGTGATCATCATGTATATCTAAAATGTACCAATAAAATCTAATTAAAAAAGAAAATACACATATATTCCTTTTGTACTTGGACAGTAAAACCAACCTGCCCCCCCCAAAAAAAAGGAAGAATGATCTTTGACTATTTAATCTGTTTTTATCTAGAACTATGAATTTTGTTCTTGAACAGCAAAAGTTCTCATAATTAAGATAACAACCTTATCCAAGAGCTTGTTTATATTCACATCTTTTTTTTTAAGTCTTTAACATAATTGTACTCAAAAATTTATGTCCAAAAGGCTAGAATTCCTAATATTTCTTACCACTTAAGTAAGTAGCTTATTTATTTTCAGGCTAAATCAAGATTATCATGATTTCCTTAAAGTATTTGTTGTCTTTAAAAATCTTTTGACCCTGGGGCAGTGGTGCCAGTGAGTGGAGTGTCACTCTGCACTCTTTTCTTCCTCCATTGCCCCTGAATGGCAGTGCTGGTGAAAGGAGTGTGAATTCATGTTCCTCCTCCTCCATTGCTCTGGAAAGGTAGTGCTGGTAAGAGAAGGGTGTGAGTCTGTACTCCTTTCTTCTTCCATTGCCCTGGGATGCCAGTGGACTCAGAGGAGATAGATGCCCCAAAGTCTGAGCCCTGAGCTTCTGTTGTTTCTTTATAAATGTGTTTTAGGCAGGAATGCATAGGCTGGGTTAGACACCCAGGCAGCAAGGTGTGGTTGGACACTCAGCCCATTGAGGACAAATCCAGAATACAAAGAGAGGAAATCAGAAGGCAACAAATGGAACACTCTGAAATGACAGCAGCAGAAGTGAAAAATCAAATGGAAGAGATCATAGAAAATATAATCTCTAAGGTGCAAAAAGAAATGACTACCAAAATAAAAGACATTAAAGCAGACATAGATAAACAAATAGAGGAGCTCAGGAAAATGATGGAAACCATGAGTGCCAAACATGGACAAGAAATAGAATCAACAAAACAGATCCAAACAGAAATGCAGATTAGAAACTCCATCAAAAGTATACACAGCAGATTGAATGACAGTGAGGATAGAATATCAGATCTCAGACAGGAATGTTACTAGTGATCAGGAAAAGAAATATGCAAGAGACCATGAAAAATCAATCCAACAGCTGAAGGATGAAGCAAACAAGAACAACATAGGGTGACTGGAATCAGTGAGAAAGCTGGAGACACCACAAAGGCCATTAAAAACCTCTTCACAGAAATAATGGCAGACAACATCTAAAGGATGAATAAAGAATTTGACATATAAATGAATGAAGCATAAAGAACTCCAAATAGCCATGACCAAAACAAATCTACACCAAGGTGTATAATAATTAAGATTCCAGAAATTCAGCACAAGAACAAAATACTAAAAGGAACTAGAGAAAAGAAACATATCACCTATAAAGTAAAGTCCATCAGAATTATAGCAGACTTCTCAACATAAACTCTCAAATCAAGGAGAGCTTGGAGTGAGGTATGTCGAGCCATAAAGGAAAATAATCTTCAACCCAGATTGATGTACCATGCAAAACTATCTTTCCAAATTGGTGGAGAAATAAGATACTTCCATGACAAAGAACAACTGAAGAAATTTATGACCACCAAACCAGCTCTACAAAATGTTTTGAAGGACATGATAACAGATAAAGAGGACCACAAGCACATGAACACCAATAGAAAGAAGACTCCAGGAAGGACAAGCAATTAGACAGAGGAGAAAGAGAGGGAATAAACAACAGGAAAACAATTTGAAAAAGAAAAACCAAGGGGGCTGGACATATAGGTCAGCAGCACAGTTCTTGCCTAGCAAGTGTGAGGTCCTGAGTGATTCCCAGTACCCACCCTTCAAAAAAGAAAAGTCTATAAATATCAGTTATAATCATCAGCATAAATGGTCTCAACTCACAAATCAAAAGAAACAGACTGGCAGAATGAATCGAGAAGCAAGATCCATCAATATGCTGTACACAAGAAACACATTTATCCCAAAAAGCAATTCATAGACTGAAAATCATAGGATGGAAAACAATTGTCTATGCCACAAGAACCCAGAAAAAAGCAGGGGTAGCTGTTCTATTTTCAGACAATGCAAACTTTAAGCCAAAATGGATCAAAAGAGACAAAGAAGGTCACTACATACTTGTTAAGGAGAAACTTCAAGAAGAAGAGATAACTATCATAAATTTTGTGCACCACATGCAGGTTCACCCAACTACCAAAACAAATATTAACAGGCATGAAAAACCAAATAAGCACTAACATAATTGTAACAGGGGACCTTAATACCCCACTCTCACAAATAGATAGATAGCTAGACAAAAATTCAACAAAGAAATATTGAATTAAACCAAACCTGGGAGCAAATGAACTTGGTAGATGTCTGCAGAGTGTTCCAACCCAAGACATTGGAATACACATTCTACTCAGTTGCACATGGGATGTTCTTCAAAATAGACCATATTTACCCACAAAACATATTTAAGTAAATATAGAGGAATTGAAATCATCCAATGCATACTATCTGAACATAGCAGAATGAAACTGGAAATCAACAACAAAGGAAATCACAAAAACTACAGTAACATATGGAAATTAAACAACACTCTTCTGAACAACTAATGGGTCACAGAAGAAATTAAAGACAAAATTATACAGTATATACAATTAAACAATAATGCCTGTACAATGTACCAAAACTTATGGGACACAATGAAAGCAGTCCTGCAAAGAAAATTTATACCAATGAACTCAAATATCAGCAAAACGGAATGAGCTCAAGTAAACAAGCTAATTTTGAACCTCAAACTTCTAGAAAAAGAAGAAAAATATAAACTCAAAGCTCATACAAGGGAGGAAATTATAAAGATAAGAGCAGAAATTAATGCAATGAGACTAAGAAAACAATACAAAGAACTGATGAATTGTAAAGTTGGTTTTTTTAAAGAATAAATAAAGTTGATGTCATTAGCCAACGTCATCAAAAAAAGGAAAGAAAAAACACCAATTCCAGTGATTAAGAATGAAAGGGGAAAATCACAGTAGATTCCACAGTAATCCAGGATATTATCATACATGCTATGAGAACCTATATTCTAATAAGATGAAAAATGCAAAAGAAATGAACAGATTCATAGAAAGAATCAAAATACCAAAACTAAATAAAAAAGATATAAAAATTTTAAATAACCTGATACCAGCCAATGAGATTGAAAACGTAATTAAAAATTTACTAACAAAGAAAAGTTAAGACCCTTATTGATTCACTTTTGAATTCTACAAGAAATTTAGAGAACTAGTGCCACTAATGCTGAAACTATTTAGAAATTGAAAGGTAAGCATTACTTTTAAAATTATTCCTGGAAGCAAGTATTACCCTGATTCCAAAATCAGAGAAGTCTACCAAAAAAGAAAATTGCAGGCCAAACTCCCTGATGAATGTTGATGAAAAAGTCCTTAGTAAGATACTGGCAAACAGAATGTAGCAAATCATCAAGAATATTATACATGATGACCAAATAGGATTTACCCCAGGGATGCAGGGATGGTTCAACATACATAAATCAATAAATGTAATACACCTTATTAACAGAGCCAAAGACAAAAATCGCACGATCATCTCAATATATGCAAAAAAAAAAAAAAGCATTTGACAAAGTCCAACATCCATTCATGAGAAAAGTCCTATGGAAAATTACAACAGATGGTCTTTGCCTCAGTCTTATAAAAGCCATCTACAAGAAACCAATAGCTAACATCATATTAAATGGTCAGAAACTGAAAGCTTTCATTCTAAAATCAGGTACAAGGCAAGGATGTTCATTATCACCACTTGTATTCAATATAGTTGTGGAAACATTAACCAGAGTAGTTAGACAAGAGAAACAAATCAAAGGAATGAAAATAGGAAAGGAATAAGTTATATTATCGTTATTTGCAGATGACATGATACTCTGCATAGAAGACTCCAAAAAAATCTACCAAAAACATCATAGATCTAATATTCAAATTCAGTAGTGTACCAGGATACAAAGTTAACACTCAAAAATCAATAGCATTCCTGTTCATAAGTGTCTTGGTTACTTTTTTTTGTTGCTGAGACAAAATACCTGACACCCAAAGTGAAGGAAGGAGATGTTTATTTCTTATAGTTATGGAGGTTTCAGTCCATACTCAGCTGGTTCCAAGGCAGGGTGGCATGACTGAGGGGCAGCCATTCATGGCGGCTGCATGTGGCAAGAGCAAACCGCGCAAAAGAGGAAAACCCACCTGCTTCTCAACCTTGCATTGTATGTTGTCTCCACTGCTGGGTGGGTGCAGAACTCACACCACAAATCCCAGCAGTAGACAATGAGTCAATCACAAATGCTAGATTCAGCCACTTCCATGACTACATGAGGCTTGGGGGGGGCACCTACAAACCATAACACTCAGTGACAATAGAGAAAGAAATTGGGGAAAGCACATCCTTCACAATAGCACCTAAAAAATGAAATACTTAGGAATCAATCTAACAAAGGATAGATCTGTACTGTGAAAATTACAGTAACCTTAAAAAAGGAGATCAAACAAGACATCAGAAAATGGAAAGATATCCCTTGCTCTTAGACAGAAGAAAATGGCTGTTTTGGTTACTTTTTTCTCATGCTGAGACAAAATATCTGATGCCCAAAAATAAGAAAGGAAAGGTTTATTTAACTCATAGTTTGTGGAGGTTTCAGTTCATTATCAGATGGCTGCAAGGTAGGGTGGCATGGTACAGGGACAGCACTTCAAAGCAGCAGAAGGCATCAAAAGCAGCAAAGCAAAAAGTGGAGTGTAGTACTCACATCACCTCAGTGACCTCCACTTGCACAGGCTGAAGATATTTACAAAGTAAGAACCCCAGCTCCCTGTTGAGTGGCTTAGTTAATTCTCAAGAGCACACAATGTATAAACAATGGCCATACTTCCAAAATTTCTATATAGATTTAACACAATTCCAATCAAAATACCATTGGCATCCCTCATAGATCTAGAGAAAACATTCCTAAAATTCATTTGGAGCCAGAAAAGACCTAGAATAGCCAAAGCAATTCTGGGTGAAAAGAAAAGTCAGGGGGCATCACAATCCCAGACCTGAAGTTATACTACAAAGCTACTGTGATAAAGTCAGCATGGTATTGGCAAAAACAAAAAAACAAACAAAACACACACACACATACACACATACACACACACACACACACACACACACACACACACATGCAGAGGCATGAGGATCAGTGGAACAGAATAAAAGATGCAGACACAACTCCAAAAACACTTAGCCACCTTGTCTTTGACAAAAGAGCCAACATTTCCACTGGAAGAAAGAGTCTTTCTGATAAATGATGCTGGAAAAAGTGGGTTTCGACGTGCTGAAGACTAAAACTAGACCTATGTCTATCATCATGCACTAAACTAAAGTCAAAATGTATCAGTGACCTAAATATTAAAACAGAAACACTAAATCTACTGGAAGAGAAAATAAATAGAAACCTCAAAATAAAAAAAAACTAAATCCAAAAATGGGCATCTGATAGGAATATGCACTTCTCAGGTACAGAAATTCAAATGGCAAATACATACATGAAAAAATGTTTGACATCGTTGGTCATTTGATAGATGCAAATTAAAACGATACAGAGTTTCCACCTCACTCCAGAAAGAATGGCTACCCATCAAAAAAATCTACCAATGACAAATGTTGAAGGGGATGTGGTAAAAAAGGAACACTTCTCTACTGTTGGTGGGAGTGTAGACTGGTGAAACCTCCATGAAAATCAGTGTGGAGATTCCTTTAAAAACTAGGATTAGAGGTTCCATTCGAATCAGTTATTCCCCTTCTGGGTATCTTATCAGGAGAATAAAAGACAATATACCACAGTCATATTTGCATACCTATGCTTATAGCAGCACAATTTGTAAAAGTTAAATCTTGGAAACAACCCAAATGCCCATCAACCAATGAATGGATAAAAAGATGTGATTTTTTTTAATGTAACAGAGTACTACTCAGCCACAAAGAAGGATAAACTGGAGGCTTTTTATAAGTAAATGGATGCAACTAGAGACCATACTCATAAATGAATTACCCATATGTGTAAACATTGTTTTGTCTCACTAGTGTGAGAAACTGAATGAGTAAATAAGATCCAAAATGTACAATGGATACTATAAATTGGGAAGAAACACTTCAAAAAGAAAAGGCAAACTATGATGGGGAAAGGGGAAAGGAAGAAAGGGAAAAAGAAAAAAAATTGGTATAAACAAGATAGTTAAGATAGTTACACATCTAGTTTCTCTTAGTTCATTGAAAAGAAAGGTTTTTGCTAATTTATTTTGGAGAAGATATCATTCCTATATCTTGTATTCTGAATAACTACTATGAAGACAACAGTACACAATGTATTAATTATTGTAACTGTCCATGCAACCCATTTTGAAACTGTTTCATTATTTTTATCTTTCTTGTCTTAAAAAGCTTTTGCACAGCTAAAGATCTCACCAACAGAGTAAAAAGAAAACTCACAGAATAGAAAAATATCTTAGTTGTTCTTTAGACAAAGAACTAATATTGAGAACATATAAAGAATTGAAAAAAAATCAGAGCCCTAAAATTTAAAGACCTAGTCCAAAAATGGGCATCTGAAATGAATAGACACTTCTCAGAAGAAGTGCAAACAGCAAATAAGTAGCTGAAGAAATGTTCATTGATCATTCGTGATATACAAATTGAAACAATGCAGAGATTCCATCTCATTCCAGAAAGAATGGCTATTATCAATAAATCAACCAATAACAAAAGTTGGAAAGTCTGTGGGGAAAAAGGAACACTTCCCTATGGTTGGTGGGAGTGTAGACTGGTGAAATCACTGTGGAAATCAGTGTGGAGATTCCTCAGAAAACTAGGACAAGAGGATCCATTTGACCCAGCTATTCCCCTTCTGGATATCTTCCCAAAAGAACTAAACGCATCATACCACAGTGATATAGGTGCACCCATGTTTCTAACAGCACAGTTTGTGATACCTAAATGGTGGAAACAACCCATCAACTGATGAATGGATTAAAAGATGTGTTTTTTGCAATGAAGTACTAATCAGTCATAAAGAATGATAAAGGTGAGACAGCTCTCAGTAAATGGATGCATCTTTAGAAAATACTCTAAAGAGAAATAAATTGGACACGTGTAAATATCACATTGTCTGTCTGGCATGCGATACTGCAAGTGTAAAGAGGAATCAAAATGTATCATAGATATTGTGGAATGGGAAGTTATTTTTGTTGTTTGAAAGGAAAGGGGATGCTGATGGAAGAGAAAAGAAAGAAATGAGAAAAGAAGGGTAAAATGGAAATTAAGTTTTGTAGATAAGGAGAGAAAGAGGGCTTGAAGACAAGTGAGGGAAATGGGGAAAAAAGAACTAAGATATATCATGTACATGTACAAAATTCCTGTGATCATGATGCATATTTAAACTGTACCAATAAGCTTAATAAGAGTAAAAAAAATCTTTTGATATAGAATGGGTTCTTCTAAAGACAAATTCAAGGGCTGGGGATGTAACTCAGTTGCATAAGCACCTGCCTGACAAGTGTGAGGTTGTGAGTTCGATCCCTGGTACAAAAAAAACCAAAAAAGACAAATTCAACCTTTAACAGCCAAAAAATAAAACTAGCAAGTTTTTTTTAACACGCAGAAGGCTACTACCATCAGTGATTTACCTTTTTACTTCATAAATAAAAAGATACTAAAATAATTACATATGTATATTCATTTCATAATTTTAATGAGTTTCAGAAGAAATGTGGTTTTTTGCTTTCAGGATATAACAGTACAAATCCAGTTGATAAGTATGGTGTGTCAGAAATGCCACAGTAAAGACTAATTTTATTTAGTGAGCCATAAGTCCACTATTGAGCAGCGAAGAATATTGTCATGAATATATGATGCTAAATATTCTGGTTTACTTACAAATAAGAGACAGAGTTTATTTTTCTGTCAGGAACATTGCACATTTGGGGATACTGAAGAAAAAGAAGTGTCCTTTTGTTTATTAGGACTCCAGGATAATTAATAGGACTGTACTTAATGTTCTCTGAATTCTAGTTTTGGAATACATAAACTTATAAAGGCGATGAAAATATTTTTGGCAAACAAAGGTCCTGAGGCAACAGTCTCCCAAGAGATTTAAAAAGTTTAAAAGAAGAAATGATGCTCATATGGATCTAGTTTTGTTAATCATACAACAGGAACATTTTTGATAAGTACAACAAAACCATCCAAATAAACCATCAAATTATGGGTGCTGAATTAGAAAATGGCTTAAACAGATTTATGTGGTAATCTTTACTTTGGAAATGAAATTTAACCAGAAGCACAGACTGAGAAAATAATGTAAATACCTCATTCTGTCATCATAGCCACTAAGCACTTCACATAGCACAGGGGAGGGGGTTATTTTTGTCTCCTCAAAAAACTTGATAGCACAAAAACATTCTGTAGAACACTGGCTCCTAAATAAGTAAAGCCTTGAGCACTTTCTCCAAGCTGCTACCTCCCATCATTTTGGAACACTAATGACCAGGAGATATGTAATGACTTTGACCCTTGAAGATATGAAAATTAAGTGAGCAAATTGTTATTTTCCTGTCATGAACAGATTATTACTTGATAACATTTCTAGTTTCTCATTTAGTTGTTACTTTAAGTACTTTCTTGAGTTTTTGTGGTTGTTTTTAAACCTTGTAATGTGTCTATCTCTTTGAACTTATTTTCTTCCCATAGAGGCCACATAATAGGTGGCACAGTTACAGGGGCTAGTATTACTTGCATGTAGAGAAGGAGCCAACATATTCTCCCTATTGGTTCAACTAAAATGTTTTACTCTGACTTTACTTTTAATTAGCTGTATTTCTATTTTATACTTTCATAGTGAATCACTGTTATGGTTTGTGTCTAGATGTACCTCCAAAGCCTCATAACAGTCATAAGGGGTGAGCTTTTCAGGAATGGCTGAATCTAGAGTTGGTGATTGATTCATGGTCCAGTGCTGGGATTAAGGGTGTGAGTGCTATACCCACCCTAGGGTGGTCAACCTAAGTACAATAGAAGGGACAGAAGAGGCTTGTAACTCTTTCTTGTTGTTTTGCTGTCTTCCACTGCCATGAATGGTCGCCCCTCTGCCATGTACAACCATGCCTGGAGCCAAGCAATTAGGAACTGAAATCTCTACAAACTGTGAGCCGAATAGATCTTTCCTCCTTTAACGTTGAGTGTCAGGTATTTTGTCTTGGTAATGAGAAAAGTAACTAAGACAATCACTTAATCTTGACTGCTGTATTTCTTTCAGTAAAATTATTAGCTAAAATAGGTTCTTAGCTTAAATAATTTCCTGAAAAAATGTTAAATCTGTTTTTTTATCTTGTATGAGAATTAATGTTCACTTTATGAATTTTTTGTTAAACCATTTTTTGTGATACCACAATTTCCAGTTCTCCAAACATGTTTCTAAAATGGTTAGTTTTGTGGTTGATAGAAATGAAGTAAGAATAATGAGATATGGCAGACAATTTTCTCATCCCTTATATACACTAAAATTTTGAGAATATCTTTGGTATGCTGTGGATTCAAAGAAATTTTAAGTTTTCTTGGAAATAAGAGATAATTTTTGGCCTCTTCTGCCTCTAAATGGTTCATTTAATATTTATTTTAATTTTAAAATGTTTTATGAAATTAAAAATCTAAAATTTGCTGTGATAGATTTTTCCATGATTTATAGAAGTACATTCTTATGAGTGACAATAATGTGAATTATCTTGTGCTATATAATTACATCACCTCAAAGATTGCATACCTGGAAGCCATGGAGTCTTATAAAGAGCTTCATGGTCAAGCAGGAATGAATGAGTGTATGTGGAAGAAAGACAGTGACAGAATCTGAAGGAGAAGGTGCCAACCCAAGCTGAGCATAGGGAAGGAATAGCTTGGAAAAGAAAAATTGATCTCTATAAATATTCATTGTTCTGAGTTGTGACATTACCAAATTGCTTTGTGGTCTATATTTTGGTGTCCAAAGAACAAATCTTAAAAATTAGAGAATTAAAAGTTTATTTTGACACCTCTGTCTATTAAATTGTCTCAATCCAGTTGTGAGTATGTGTGTGATTGTTTGTGTCTATGAATAGTGAATTTAACAAGGAATTTTTGGGAAGATGGATAAATTTGGTTTCAATTATCAAGTAATCATCATTTAATAGCAAAAGAATGTTTAACTTTTATCCCATTGTCATTGCATAGTACTTGTTGTTGGACTGAATAATCAAACTTTTCAACTATTTTTTCTGTTTTGTGATCTTTGCAATTTGCCAAAAATAGTGATTTAAACATGGAAAAATAGTTTAAAAATTTGTGGGCTTGCTCTATATACTATGAGGTCCCATGAAGTCTTGTTGGCTTTCCTTTTTCAGAGTGCTGTAGTTTTGTTGTATAGGTCTTTCACTTCCTTAGTTTAATTCCTAAGTATTAAGTCTTTCTTTGTATTATTGTGAATGGTATTTTTTCTCCTAATTCTTTTCTCAGTGAGTTCATGATTAGTGGACAGAAACACTATTGGTTTTGGGATGTTGGTTTTGGATCCTGTTGCATTACTGAGTTTGGATACTAATTTGTACAGTTTTTGGTGAAATTTCTTGGGATTGTTTATGTAGAGGATTATGTCATCTACAAATAATGATACTATGAATTCTTCTTTTCCTGTGCGTATCATTTTTATCATTTTTTCCCTGCCTAATTGATCTTGCTAATGACTTGAGTACTATGTTGTACAAGAGTGGTGCTAGTGAATATCTTTGTATTATTCCTGATTTGGGGGGGAAAGGTTTGACTTTTCCCCTATTCAATATGATGTCAGCAGCAGGTTTGTCATAAATGGCTCAGATTCAATTAAGGTCCTTGTATACCTATTTTCATCTTTTTTTTCTTTTAAATCACAAAAGAATTAGATTTTGTCAAAGGTTTTTTTCTGTGTCTATTGAGATGATCATATGATTTTTGTCTTTGCTTTGTTTTCATGTGATGTATTATGTTGGTTGATTTGTGTATGTTGAGTTATCCTTGCATTCCAGGAATTAGGCCTCCTTGGTCATGTTATTTGATCTTTTTGTTGTTTTGTTCCATTCTGTTTGACAGTATCTTGTTGAGGATTTTTGCTTCTACATTCATTAAAAAAGATTAGTGCATAGTACTCTTTTTTTGGTCAGATACTTGTTTGGTTTTTGGAATCAGGATAAAGGCAGCTTCCAGGAATGACTGGGGGTGCTCATTCTTTTTCAACTTTGTCAAAAAACTTGAAGAGTAACGGTATTAGACCTTTCCTGAAGTTCTTGTAGAATTTAGCAGTGAACCCATCATGATGTTTCTCTGTCATTCATGCTCACTATTACTTGTTTTATAAAATTGGGTCCTGAAGGAACTCCCTGTGGCCAGGCGGCGCGCGGAGAAAGCCAGAGATCATCTGCCTCCACCCGTCAGTCCCAGAAACCAGGTGGTGCGCTGAGAGACCCAAATCATCCACCTCTGCCTGCCCGTCCCCATCATGGGAAGAACTCCCATCAGCCAAGTGGCTCACAGAGAGAGCCAGAGATCATCTGCCTTTGCCCGCTGGTCCCCGTCATGGGAAGGAACTCCCTGCAGACAGGTGGCTCGTGCAGAGAGAGTTAGCAGATCCACCGCTGCCCACTGGCCACCAACAATAGGAGGCTTGCTCCCTGACAGCCA
>RJWT010028433.1:0-15212 GCA_004365215.1 Cuniculus paca | reverse complement strand
GAAGTAATAAACATGTCAAACTTCAGGGTAAATATAAAAGACTGCCCTTAGTTTTCTCTTAGTTTCATTAAAGACAAAGACTAATTGAAGCAGTAATTATGATGCTATATTTTGATGTGAGTATTGCATGCAGAGATGCAATATGTGTGATGATACCAGCACTAAAGTGAGAGGAGAAAGTGGAAATATATTGGAGCAAAGTTATTATTATTACTATCATAATGAATCAGATTATTGTAAATTCATGACATATATTGTAATCCTTAGCAGAACTATTAAGAAAATAAAAATTAAAATATAGTTAAAAAACTAACAAAAAATAAGATCCAACTATATGCTGCCAATAAGACACACTTTATATTTAAAAACACAAATAGTTTGCAGTAAAAGAGTAGAAAAGCAAATTATAACTAATAACGAGCAGGATTGTTTTATTAATACAAAAATAAATTTTCATAACAAAAATAGACTGAGACAAAAAATAATACTAGAAAAAGAAAGAAAAAATTGATAATGTTAAAAATTTTAGTATATTAGGAAGAAAATCAATTATAAATGCCCAACACATAACAGCAAAATCCTGGAATACCGATAGAATTAAAGGATAGAAAATTCAGTATTGCAACAGTTGGAAATTCCTGTATTCTTCTCTTAGCAACTGATAGCAGAACTAGACAGAACATCAGTAAGGATAATCCATCCATGAAGAACACTACCAACCAACTTGACATAGATAACATATAGAATAATCATCCAACAATAGAATATTCATTGTTTTCAAGTGCACAGGAGGCAACATTGTCTATATATTATGAGCCATAAACCAAGTCTTAAAGTATGTTTTTTAACTGAAAAAGGGAAGGAAGAAAGGAAAGAAGGAAACCAATAATAAAAAGTAATTTAGAGTTGCCCAAATGTTTAGAAGTTCAGCAACATGTTTTTTGAAAAACAATGAGTCAAAAACAAAATCTCCAGATAAGTTATGAAATATACTCAGTTGAATGAAAAGTAAAACTGAACTCATCAAAATGGATGAGATATAGTAAAATCAAAGCTTGGGGGGAGCTTATAACTTTTTATTCATTAATTGGTTTTTTTTTTTATAAGATCTCACTATCTTGTCTAGGCTGGCCTTGAACTCACTATGTAGGCCTCAACAGTAATCCCCCTGCCCCAGCCTCCTGAATGTTAGAATTACAGGCATGCACCACCATGCCTGACTGGAATTTATAATTTGAAATGCTTACATGAGAAAGGAAACAAATCAGAGAGAAATGATCTAGTTTCTACTTCAGAAAGTTAGTTAGCAGCAAATCAAATCTCAAATAAGCAGAAAGAAGGAAATAATAAAAACATGAGAAGAAACAAATGAAATAGAATTCAGATAAACCATAGATAAAATTCACAAAAACTAAAAGTTGATTCTTTTGAAAGAGCAACAAAATTGATAAACTTTCAGCTGTATTTATGGAGGAGTAAAAGAAGAGAGGCAGAGTGAGAGGAAGAGAGAGAAAGAATAACAAAAGGAGAGAAGTAGATTAATAAAATGGGGAATAAAAGACAAAGCACACAGAAATTAAAAGAATTTAGAGGACTATTATGAGCAACTTTATGCCAACAAAGTAGACAATTTAGACTAAGTGGTTAATAATCTGGAAGGATACAAATTGCCAAAACCATCTCAAGAAGAAATATAAATCTAAATAGACCAGAATTTATAATTAAAAATCTTCCTACAGTAAAAAGCCCAGGCCTAGATGGCTTCAATAGTAGCTCTTGTCATTCAGAGAAGAAATAATACCAATCCTATACAAACATTTCCAGAAAAAAAAAAAAAAGAGAGAGAGAATACATCCCAGCTTGTCAGTATAGTGCAATACCAAAACAAGGCAGAAGAATCATAAGAAATCTGACCCCAAAAAATTATTACTCATGAAAATAGATGAACATAAAAAAGATGAAAACATCTGGTAAAGGAAAATAAAACTGCAATGAAGTATCACTAGAGCACAATTGGAAGAAATATAATTAAAAAGTCCGATAATATCATATTTGGGTAAGGATATGGACAAACTGAAATTCTTCTACAATGCTAAGAGGAATGTAAAATTTTATATCTGCTTTAGAAAAATAATGTAGTCTTTTGAGAAGTATGTATATATTTAGCATGCTACCCAGTATTTCTACTCCTTAGTATCTATTCAGGAGAAATAAAAGCCTGCAAATATTTGCACATGGCTAGCCATAGAAACATTATTTCCTGTTTTGTTTTATTTTATTTTATTTTATTTTATTTTATTTTATTTTATTTTATTTTATTTTATAGAGGATAAAACCAAGGAAAATAAAACAGAATAAAACCAATCAGAACAAACCAGGGTAAGTCATACAGGACTTCACAACATTGCAAAAATCAACAATAGTTACCATAATGCCTTTTGTTGTCTTCAAAATAGCTGCAGATACCTTCAGACATAGTAAAAATCAAACAGAACAGAATAGAATAGAAACAATAAAAACAAAACACCGCATACAATAAAGGACTTCAAAACAAGACAATAGTAAATTCAAAATGACTACCATAATATATCTTACTATCTTTGAAATAATGCCATTGGATATAACATGATCAAACAAAGCAAAAAAGTATAAAACCCAACCCAACAAAGCAATGAACAATGCGGGACTTCAAAATGAGACTATAGGGAACCAACAATGGCTACCACCCTCAGAAGGAGACACCCCCAGATGCCACACTGTTTACTGCTATCTTCTGAACAGATGACCATTGGCCCTAGACCTGCAAGGTCAGTGAAACACTGAAGAACCACAGGCATCCAATTGTGTTTCACCTTAATAGCCATCATCAGAGCCTGTGTTTCTCTGGTTCAGCAGGTTGGTTGGTGTGTGTGTGGGGGGAGATTGGTACTTCTTGTTTGCCAGCCCACAAGCCAGAAAGAGCTGGGATCTAACTGTCCCCCTGCCAGCGAGAAAGGCTCGGCTCTGGACGTCCTGGTCCAGCAGTGGCCCCCACATGGTGCTGGTTCTAGAAATGTTATTTCTAATGGCCAGTTCTGAATGTCACATGAAAAAAAGACTATCTGTTGTATAATTATGTAAGAAAGTGATAAAATTGGAAAAATAATCCAATTTGCCTAACTAAATATACTTAAAAAAAGTAAATGTAATGTGTCAATGAATTGCTTGGGACAAACTTGGACGGTTAATTTCTACAGCCCAAATCTGATATTGCCTTCAGATTGCATTCATCTCCATCTAAATGACACTTTTGTGACTCATCACTGTATCCATAGCAATTGGCATACAGTACATAGTAGGTGCTTAATAAAGTTTTTAGAATGATGTAAAGTAAGGATATCTTGAAACTATCCAGTATGCACTGCATAAAGATCTTTCATTCCATGATGGATTGCATCTATGATAATGGCCCCATTATATTATAATGGAGCTGAAAAATTTCTAGTGACATCATAGTTGTAACAAATGTCAACACATTACTCATTTGTTTGTGGTGATGTTGTTATAAACAAACTACTGCACGGCCAGTGACACAAAAACACAACACATATGAATATATACTACACATAATGCTTGATAGTGATAAGAAACGACTATGCTAATGGTTTACATATTTACTATACTACATTTTTAATCATTAGAGCAGGCTCCTTTTACTCATAAAAATTAAATTTAGAAATAGGATGTTACACTAACAGCAGCCTTATAGATCTCAAGTTTACCACATCTCTAGATGGCATCAAGAGGCCATGACAATGCATCGACCTGCATCACTCAGGTTTGTATAAGTACATTGTATGATGTGCACCAAACATATCCTTGTTGTTAAGTGACCTATAAGTAGATATGATATCTTCTATGCAGCCAAAACTATATTCCTCTTCCTCGGTAGTACTTAAAGTTGTATCACAATTTCATAATATTATCTTTTTTTTTAATTTTAGAAAGCAAAACAAAACAAAGGATAGAAATAATACAGAATTTAAAAGTGAGAAATCAACACTAGTTAATACGTTCCACACTGTTGTCTTAGAAATAGTTGTTCAGGTTACAAGATCTAGGCATAAAAAAATGATCAAATATTCAAACAAAATGACAGCACAAGTTGTTCTTTTTGATGAACAGAGATTAGTAGTATAGTTATCTTGCACATATATACCTGCATACAGTTATATGTGTAAACCTACACATAATATTATCTTAACTTTGTTTTTCAGTTTTTATGGAGGCCTAGTTCTTGCCAGGAAGAGTATGTACATAATCCAAATTATCCTACCTATGAACCACTAACCATGCAGGTGTTCATACCCATATAAAGCCCTGCCAGCAGCCTCTCACCCTGTGTCAAGTTCCAGCAGCCCAGAGCACATGTTACGTAGTTTTCTGCCTTGCTATCTCTTCTGAGCAAAGAGATTTCCCAGTTTTAGGCTATTTTCACTTTTCCGGGTACTGCAGATCATGCTGCTTCTCAGTTGGTCTTCTGCTGTACTGAAAGTGTCACACGTCTCTTTCATCAAGCAACTGGGCCTGGCAGAGTGACTGCAAGCAGGTACTGTGTCTGCCTAGGCTGTTCCACCACTGGATGTTGGATATATCAGTTTTACACAGGTGGCCACCCAAGCTCTCGGCACAATAGTGCTTTGAGGTGACTGCTGGAGGATTGGTGAAGATGCCTTCCTGCAGTAAGAGTTGCCTTGTAGTAGATGTGTTCTAACACAGTGCTTTCTAATGTGCTCGAGTTTAGAAAGAGATTGTTCAATTTTTCACTCATAGTGTTTGTTCTCCTTAGGAGCCACCAAAGAAACAGTGTTGAGGGAGTGATTATTTTGGTTTCAACCATGCTGTTTTCAGAATCCTGAGTATCCTGTGTCATCATAGGTCAGTCTTGTCATACTTGTCTTTTTCCTTGCTACTAAGGATTTCAGACCCCAGTGAAAATAAATTTTTTTTGGAGGGGTCAGACTACTCCATCAGTATGACAAAACATCCAGACAAGCCTTAAAACACAGCAGTAGATGATGGTTCATTATTGATCTCTACTAGTTTTGGAACTTTACCATTGTTATTATGAAGCCCCAGTCTGGGCATGGTGGCACACACCTGAAATTCTAGCTTCTTGGGAAGTTAGGTTGGAGAATGAGAGCTCAACTCCAGCCTGAGTAACACAGAGAGATCTAAAAAAAAAAAAAGTGCTAAAACAGCACCTTGAAAAATGAACATCCTTCACTTTGTTAGAATTTCTTTTCACCTTTGTGTTATGGATGCTCAAATGATGAATAGAACACAAGTAAGTATCACAGTAAGAGGTATGTTTTTCATGATTACTGAAAGTTTATGCCTGACTTTGCTCAGGCGTTGAACTGTGGCATGTGTAGATACTCAGCTGTGTTACAGATTGCTGTTTGTCTTCTAAAATCTGTTCTCCTTTTGTTTCTTACTAACCAAATCCTTGAAATGGTCTCAGTCGAACATGCCATTTCCCAGCCTTCCTTGGAGATTGGTGTGGCTAATGAGATGTAAGTGGAAGCATTTGCAAGACCTAGGCAGGCTACTTAAAAGTACAGTCAATACCATTTTCCTTCTTCATGGAGGTAGGACAATGATAACTGACCAGCTGTATTGGAATGAGGAATAAATCTTGATGATGAAGCCATGTTTTGGGAGAGCTAAGAAGAAAGATACAATGAGCTTGGATCCTGAAGATGTTGCAGAGTGAGCGTGGTACCTTGGTTTGTTCATGAAAGACTTCTTTTCAGTTTTAATAGTTAATGGAGGTAAAATTCTATTGCTTAAAACATTTTTTCCTGCAATACATAGTCATGTGTTATTTCTAAAGAATACATCTGCTAAACATAAGCGAAAGATGAACTATCTCTGGTATCAGAAAAATAAAGCATCTGATTATCAGCTATTGATTCAGGAGCTGTTCTTATTATGGAATGACATTCAGAAGAGCAGCTGTTGTAGTATCCAGCTTATCTGATGCATTTCAGATATTAGTTAAAAATAAATGTTTATGTTTATGAGTCACAGAATCATAAATGGCTCCAAAATGAAGCTGG
This sequence comes from Cuniculus paca, assembly GCA_004365215.1. NCBI lineage: Eukaryota > Metazoa > Chordata > Mammalia > Rodentia > Cuniculidae > Cuniculus > Cuniculus paca. The sequence goes on along the minus strand of RJWT010028433.1, from coordinate 9,111 downwards.
GCTAAATACCAAATTTCTGAGATTAAAGTCTGAGCAGACAATTCAGTTTTCCATGCTGTGTCTCCTGGGAGCTTTGTTGAATACTATGATAAATAAACCATAATTCTGATCCATGAAATGGATCCTATATTACTATGTGTCAAGTGTAGTAATTGCCTTAATTCTTTTGCTTCTAAAGGAAAGCTATTTATGAAAAAGTAACATGCCTATATAACAAGAAATTTACACTACTATAGGATAAAATGGTATCTTTAAACTGGGTGTCTCCAATCCCTGGGTCATGGACTGGTACCAGTCTGTGGCTTGTTAGGAACTGGGCTGCATAGCAGGTGAGTGGTGGGTGGATCAGTGAAGCTTCATCTGTATTTATGGCCACTCCTCATTGCTTACATTACTACTTGAGCTCCACCTCTTCTCAGATAAATAGTGGCATTAGATTCTTACGAGAGTGTAAACCCTACTGTGAGGCATCTAGGTCGTGCTCTCTTTAGGGTAATCTAATGTGTTAGTAACAGAAGTAAAGTGCGTAATGTAATAGTAATTTTATAAATAAAGTATGCAATAAATGTAAAGTGCTTGAATCATCCTGAAAGCATCCACTCATGGAAAAATCATCTTCCATGAAGCCAGTTCCTGGTGCCAAAAAAGGTTGAAGGTCAAAAAAAACCTTTATCTATTCTGTTCTAATAGACCCTGATAAAGATGGTTGTGTGTGCGTGTATGTGTGTAACACGGTGCCTGGTATATCTTAGCCTATTAATTAATCAATTTATATGCAAATGATGATGATAATATTATCCCAGCTAGATTGTAATTTTTATCAGTTTACTCCATCAGCATGGCAAACCATCCACACATGCCTCAAAACACAGCATTCGGTGATGTGAAAAGAGCTATGTCTCAAGTTTACAGCTCAAACCACTGGCCTGCAATAATAATAACAATAATAATAAATAGTTAATATTAATAGTAACATGTCAGAGATTAATTAAAGTACAATTAGAATTAAATGCCCTCACAATGATTTAACAGGTTATTTTGGAATTCTTCTGATATTGCAGGGTTTGGGGAAGTAGCATCCACTTATTTCGGTTTGGATACTCCAGCATCTGAACTAGTGCACTTTTCCCAAGAGGTCTCTTTTGTATCCACAAGTTTACAAAGAGTGGCGAATTCTCTTGGGGAAAATCAGCTGGCACCCTGAGCACTGTCTTCTCGCAGAGGTTCACATTTATACAGTAAAATCATGCGTGTTTCATAGGGTGGTTTCAAGTGAAAGTGGTTGCAGGAAAGGACAAGCGGACAGTGGTGAAAAACTGTCCACAATGCAGAGATGAGATGGGACAGGCGATTGGATTTTGCATCTGGATGTAAGTTATCAAAGAGCATTGATGGCTCTTGGAAAGAGTGTAGACTGGTAACAGAGCAAATTCTTGCCCAGGCTATCAGTTTCTTAAGGATGCTGAAACAAATTATCACAAACTTGGTGGCTTAAAACAATAGAATTTATTCTCTCACAGTTCTGGAGGCAGGAGTCTAAAATCAACCTATTGCAGGGCACATCTCTCTTCAGGGTGTAGGAGACAAATCTGACTTGCCTCCAGGTTTCGGTGACTTCCAGCGTCTATGACCCGTGACAGTGCAACTCCAGCCTCTCTCTAATTCACACAGTCTTTTTCCTTCAATCTCTGTGTCTGTTTCTCCTTTTCTTCTAAGAATTTGTTATTGAACTTGGGGTCATCCTAATCCAGGATGATCTTGTCCCAAGATAATTTGGTACAACAGCAAAGACCCTTTTTCCAAACAAGGTTAAGTTTACAGGTTATGGTAAATGTATCTTTTGAGAGGTCACAATTCAGCTCATTATAATTCACTCTTTGCTGGCACTCTAGCAAATTCATTTTTCTCATGCAAAATGCATTCATCCTATTTCAACATTCCCCCCAAATCCTGACTCATTAAGCATCAATTTTTAGTCAAGTCTTACTATTTAAATCAGGTGTGAATTAAACTCTAGGTATGTTCTGTCTGAGGGCAAAATTTCTCTCCGTGTGTTGACCTGTAAACCTAGAAAACAAGTTTTCTTCCAAAATACAGTGGTGGGATGTGTGTAGTATAGGCATTTCTCTTACAAAAGGAAAAATCTGGAAGAAATTAAGTCAACAGTACCAAACAAGTTTGAATCCTGACAGGGCCAACTCCTCTAGATTTTGAGGCAGGAGGATAATTCTGTGGCTGGTGGCTCTACACTCTGTGCTTTTAGCTCAGTCACCTTTTGTGCCCTGAGACAGCTCCATTGTGCTTTGTGCCCTTGGTAGTGGCTCCACTGTCTTCAAACTCTGGGTCAACAGTGTTTTGTTCCTCTGAGTCATTTTTTATTTCTTGAATAGAACATGTTTGCACCCAAATAGTTCTATAAACTCATTTCCTGCTTGTAGAGTTTAAGGAATTCAATAGCCTTCTTTTATTTTGTCCAGTCTTAATGTGTTTCAGTCTAAACTTGGTAAAGCTTCTGCTGATACAGTGTTCTCAAATATCTTGTGAGTTCTCAATACATGTCAAGGGGAACCCATACTGTAGGTAAGAGATTTCTTCAAAGAACTTTCCTGTTTAACCTAAAATGTTTAATGAGATTCATGAGTCACACACTTGATTTCTTTAGCAAAACTTTGTCCAGCTACAGCCTGGGTTTCTCTTCAGAAGAGGCTTTCTAGACAATGGAGTTCCAAATTTTAGCATCCTTTTCAATAAGGGTAGGCTAAGAACCAACCAAATCATCAAGTGCTAGTTTATTTTTGCTTAACTTTTTGATTTCTGGATTCCCTTCCTTGTTTTCTTCCTTCCTTTCGCTTTCCTTACCCACTCCCATGTCTTTCTTTCAGTGGTACAGAGAATTGAACTGGGCGCCTTGGCACTAAACTCCATCCCTACTCCCTTCTAAATTTTCTTTTTTAAAGGCAGTATCTTATTAAGCCACTGAGTTGTCTAACATGGGCTCGAATTTGTGATCCTCCAGCAGTACTGGGGTCCTCCACCAGTACTTTCCAGAGTACTGGGATCACAGTCATGCACCGTCATGCCAAGATTTTCTTATGTTTTTTTAAGCAACAAAGATAAACAAGACAGCGCTTTCAACATTTTGCCTGAACATGTCTTCAAGCTAACCATTCAAGTTTATGTTTCACAAGTTCTACTTTTCCAAACTTGTAGAACACAGTTCAGTTAATTTCTGTCGCTTTTAACAAAGATCACCTTTCCCCCAGTTTTCAATAACATGTTCTTCATTTCCTTTTAAAACCTCACTGGAAGTACCTTTAGCATCCAAATTTCCACCAATTATCTCTGCTAGGTAATCTGGGGTTTTCTATCAAGCATGATATTGAGGCTCTACCTATAACCCAATTCCAGTCACTACCACATCTTCGGGTATTTATTATAGCAGCATGCCTCTTCCCGATCCCAAAATTTGTTTTAGTTAGGGTTCTCCCAGAGAAACAGAACTCATAGGAAATACAAAAATCTGTTTATCTCTTCAGCTATTTATTTTGAGGAATTGATTTATATGATTCTAAAATGTTTCAGTAGGTGCTGAAGCTGCTGTTCACAGGTATATTTTCTTCTTTCCTTCTGACACAATTTAACTTCTCTTTTTCTTTTTCTTTTTCTTTTTGTTTGTCTTTTTAGGACAGGGTCTTGCTATGCCATTCAGGCTGGTCTTGGGCTCACTTTGTAGCCAAGGCTGGTCTCAAACCCACAAGGATCTTCCTGTCTCAGCCTCCGGAGTGCTGGGGTTACAGGAGTGCACCACCACACCCAGCTATCTTATTTTTTTCTTGAAAGCAGATATATGAAGATTTAACTTACATGCCACACAATTTTACTCACTTTAAAGAGCACAATTCAGTGGGTTTTGTATAGCTACAGATGCATGTATCTATAACTATGTTCAATTTTATGATTTTTATCACTACAAGAAGAAACTGTATCTTTTTGCTATTCCTCCCTATCTCTCCATCTCCTATATCTCTCCTACCAGCCCCAAGCAACCATTAATCTACTTTATTTCTCTACAAACCTCCATAGTTTGGGTGCCTTGTCTCAATTCATGGCATCCTCAAATACCTGGTCTTTTGAATCAGAACCTTTATTCAACCTTACTAAATTAATATTAAGCCTTAGAGATTCTTTCCTCTCAATTTCTTTTGGACTAGCTAACCCCTTTTTAATTCTTTTCATTATTGTTTTAAGCCAGTCTCTAAATGGTCCTTTCTGCATATGGTTATATTTACCCTCTGGTGGGTCCTCCACACCAGTGGCAGAATGATTTTTCAAATCTTAATCTGAGGAGCCCAACCACTGTGCTTAGAACCCCTCATTTGCTACTCTCTCCCTGGGGAAAAGCTTCACATCTTGGAGGGTGAGGGACAAGGCCTCCCAGGCTATGTGTCTGTTGCTCTTTCTATTTTCTCAGCATGTTGTCCTCATCTTCACCACCTCCCGCCTGCGCAAGCGTCAGCACTTCAGCCTAATATTTTCACTTCCCTAAACATTGGGCCCCAGCTCATATTTCGGTGTTTCTGGCTTTGTTTTTCCCATCTTTTTAAATGCTCTCCCCACTTCACTGTACTTCTCCACTCACATAGGATGGCACTTGCTATCTTTAAAAAATTATCTTAAAGATTACTCATCTGAAAGAAAAGGAGGAAAGAAAGAAACTTCAAAGACAATTGAGGAAAAGTTACATATGAGATTATGTAAGAGAAAGTACCATGTCCTGGATAGTTGAGGAAATGACATGGTTACTTAAAAAAGTGATTGAGATATAAAACAAAAAATTCCCTTGGGACTATAAGAATTTGTTAAAGTTTTATTTGCTTTTAGGCCTGTCCTTTATGTTAGTATATTCTCATATACAAAGATATACACATACTTCATAATACTCTGCTATAGTTCTTGAAACTTGGATTGTAGTTATACAGAAGCAGTGAATGTGTGTGTGTGTGTGTGTGTGTGTCATATAAAGTCAAAAGAAATTTCCTTCTAAAAAGTAATATGGAATTTAATGCCACAGCCAAAGTTATTTATTATCTTCTTGTCTGTGATGGTCATTTGTGTTATTTGTCAAAAAGCCTGCAAAGACTGTCTATTATTCTAACTGCATAATACGGTTGTCCTGGAGTTTAATAAATTCACTTCTGAATTTCTATGTAGGTGATTTCTATCACAAGCCCAAAGTAAGTCATTAAAGAAGCAGAATAGCATACATAAAAGGCTTTATAAGACCCTGTGCGTATTTATGTGTGAATATGTGTATACCTGATATGTATCTGTGCATGTAATTGTCTATCTATGCACACATAGCACATTTATGTTTTGGTGCAGTTTTAAGTCCATTTTTTCACCCTTTACTGAGTAGGATGTAGTTAAGCTTGTCATCATCTTTCTTAGACTAAACATTTATACCCTTGAACACTGTTACTAAGCCATCTCTTGCCTATTCACTGTGAAAGAAATATGTAGTTCTTTTCATTTGTCTTTATTCTAGCTCCAAATGTGAACTCATTCCATTCTAAGGAATGCTGTCAAATTCATGGCACACCAAAATGGGGTTCCCCGTCTCAGGAAATAGCACTGAAAGGTACAATAGTGTAGGAGGATTATTTTCCCCAGGGTTTTCTAGGAGGTGCTTGTATTTATCCAAATATTAAAATGATTGCAGCAATAATAACACCATTTTCTATGTCAGATGTCTTTTGAGGAATTTTAAAACACTTAAAAATTCTTTGAACAGTACAATAAGATCTAGTTACTTTGCAGTGCAGAAAACTGCAAGTTCTAAATCTAAAAATTCATAAATTCTTGGGTTTTTTTTGAAGTGGAAAAGTGGCCTCTGGCTTTAACAGTGTGCAGAATGTGGTGTTCACTGATAAGCAAGCCAGACTGAAGGACCTATTATCCTGTAAGATTGCATTTCAGTTGCTGCTCAAGTATATATTTTTTATTATACAAATATGCTTGTGTGATTATATATATATATTTTTTAACCAGTTTTAATATCAGGAGTACTTTACGCCAAAGATTTTAGTTGCAGTAGAACTTTCTTAAAAGGGGATATTTTAAATGGCAGGAAGGTGCCCTGAAATCTGTGTCAAAATGAGCAGACTTCAACTTTAGCTCTGTACAATTGTTGCATACCAGGAAGTGGGAAAGAAGGATATGTTATCGTTTTGGGACTTGTGAACCCAAAATTCATCCATTTGAATGTTTCTCTGAACATACAACAAAGGCAAAGGGACCTACAGAGAAACACTGTACCATCACATCGGCCACATGCATTATATTTCAGATCCAGTTTGATCTACTCTGTCCATTAGTAGACCGAGGTATATCTGGACATGGACTGAGAAGCAGAGGAGGAGGAAGAGAAACATAAACAGTTGTGTGTTTTCATACTTTTAGATCAACCCAATTTCTGATATGCTAGCTGGCCATAATAAGTGATCCCCCGCCCCAGTACCTACAGCACAGTTACTTTGCTAAAGAGAAGGGCTGTGTATGAAAGAGTGGTGTAAGAACACATGTTTGACAGACAGCTGTGAGTATATTGGTGCACTTGTCTTTCTTTCCAAAGGAATGTGAGGAAGTTGACCTAAACAGTAGGCAAGGGAAACTAGCCTGCTTTCTATGACTACCAGATGACTAGCTTCAAACTCCTTACCTTCCTATCCCACTTGAATATTCTACCAGCTTTCTTTGTGGTTTAGAAAAGATCATTAAAACATGTAGTACCATAAAACTATCAAGGCTCCCTTTTGCTCTTATAAAATGAGATTTAAAAGAAAATGACCTCTCTCCTGTGCCCACTTTTGTACTGCCCACTCTTAACTAGCATTGCTGCAATCGTGGCTGCTACTGACTTGAGTTTCCTCTCAGCAAGGTTCTACTGAAAGGATTAGGAATGCTTCACACATGCAAGAGCAAGGGTAGCAACCCATTCAATTCCCTAACTTTTAAAATTATTACAGATTTTAAAGCCATATTACTAAATGAGAGTGCTGCTCTTTCATGCAAAAGACAAAAACCTAATTAGTATTTTTGTGAAATGTGTGTATATAGCTCAGAATTTTTGTATATTTGTCTTGTTACTTTTCTCTCATTGCTGAGACCAAAATCTGACATCCAGAGTTACAGGAGGAAGGGTTTATTTAGCTCACAGTTTGTAGAGGTTTCAGTCTGTAATCAGCTGGTTCCAAGGCAGGTTGACATGAGAGGCAGGCACTGCAGCAGAGAAACAGTTCCTGGCAGGCAAAAGGTAGCAAAGCAAATAAGAGACAAGTCAAGCCTCTTACTGTCCCTTGTATTGTATCCAGGCTACTGGGATTAGGGCGGTGCCAAAGCAATCAGTGGACTGATTTAATAATAACCAATCCTTAATTTTAGCACCCTTAATCCCAGCATTGCACCATGAATCAATCACACACTCTAGATTTAGCCACCTCTGAAAAATCCCCACCTATGACTGCATGAGGCTTTGGGGGACCATCTAGATATAAGTCATACAATATTCAGTAAAATGAATAGAATTTGAGGAGGCAAACAATATTATAGCAATCAATTATTTTAAAGCTCTTGCCTGATTTACCCTATTCTGTGTCTCTTTTGTCTTTCCCAAAACAAATATGACTTGATTTATATAAGCAAGGCATGGGGAAAAAAAATCAGATGGAAAAAAATCCAGCTTATTTTCTAGCTTTCAGGATTAAACATCTTTTAAAAAAAGTCTTTATTTCCTCTGTCAAAGAGGGACATCAAATATGTATTAGGAAAGATTATTTTAGGAAAGGTAGTATTGAGTTTTATGTTTTTAACCTGAGAGTTCATGTAAGAATTGTTACTAATTCTAAGTTTTCTAAGAATAGGGAGGAAGCAATGTGGGGATATGTTTTTCAGGTAGGATAGATGTCTGAGGAGGTTAGGATAGAGCACACAGCTCGTGAGAACTGTTCCTTTGGCTAAAAGCAATTCACCTTTTCACTGGAAACTGACTGAATCTCTGAGTGCGGCTCATCCAGTCCAGGGCATTTAGACCCACAAACAGGAATGCTAATAGAGTTAATGGACTAACAAGGCATCCATACCATTGGGTAGGAATTTGAAGCTCTCAGTTCAAAGTTGGAATCGATAACCTCAATGTTGCTTTTGTACTTTTCTTAACAATACTAAGAGTACAGCAAGTACCTATTGCTTGTAGTGAGTTAAATAAAATAATGAACATGGGGCTATTGAATTCTTTTCTTTCATCCTAGTGTTTCTCTGGGGACTGTATGGCTTTGTTATATCCAGAACTTTCTTGAAGGTGAAAAGGTAGAGTAATTTCATAGGTGAAGGAAGCTCAGAAAGTGAAGAAGGATCTTGAAGCTGATTCCATTTTACCCTCTTTGCCTTCTCTGAAGTCATACTGACATGTGCACAAGAGAACAGAGGAAAACCTTTTCCCAGTATCACAGTTTTTCTTTGTAGGAAGAGACCCATGTGGTTCTGTTTAATTTTCTCTTCAAAAACATCCAAGTGGCAAAAGTAAGAAAAATGACGTTTACCAAACCACAAACCAAGATAGCATCAGAACCAGATTTTCCATCAGCTGGTTTGGAATAGTTTTGCATACATTGTTCTTTTATTAAAAGTTCTTCAGAGTTGGTTATTCAAACATGGCCTTAATAACTGAACATGAGTAACAATTTTATATTTGTGGCCTTTTTGAACACCATTGTGAAACCTTGTGATTAAGTTTACAAGCCCAGAGCTGTGCTTTTTAATTAGCTGCTTTAATTTTGTCACTTGTGTGTTTTTCATTAAATTTTTAAAAATACCAGATCAACATGTACTGTTAAATATAGAAATGAAGAAAAGAAACATTATAGTGGGTTGATTTATAAAATAATATTTCTGATTGACTTGACTATATTTGAGTTACAATTGGCTTTCAAAGTTTGGTGTGGCACTGAAGCATTAGAATTTCATTTCTCTCTATAAACTTTTATTCAGAAATTGATGCTAAAATTATTAAACAAATGTCATACATACAACAATTTTCTAAATGTTTAATTTTTT
>RJWT010028432.1:5164-15316 GCA_004365215.1 Cuniculus paca | reverse complement strand
ATCTGCTTCGAGTAATAGATCCATTTCTTCCCTTTCTAGACTGCTAGAGTGCTTGGTCACCTCAAGGCTCTCCACAGTGACGAACAATGCTTTGTTAGAACTCTTGGTTGCAAGGGACAGCAATGTAACTCAAGCTTTTTAAAGCTGAAACATTTTAAAAAGAGAAATATATCATAAAATGTTTCGGTGCAGGACAGTTTTGGATGCAGCTAGCCGGAGAGATTCAAATTTGCCACCAGGACTTGGATGTTCGTTTGGATGTCTTTTTTTTTAATTTTTATTTTTTATTTTAAAGAGGATAAAACAGAATAAAACCAATCAAAACAAACCAGTGTAAGTGATACAGGATTTCAAAACATTACAAAATGTTACCATAATGCCTTTTGATGTCTTCAAAATAGCTGTAGATAACTTCGGACATAGTAAAAATCAAACAGAGAGAAGAGAATAGAAACAATAAAAACAAGACAATGAATGCAATTAAGGAATTCAAAAGAAGCCAATAATAAATCCAAAATTACTACCATAATATATCTTGCTATCTTTGAAATAGCTGCTCCTGCCATCGGATTTAACATAATCAAACAAAAGAGAGTAAAACCCAACCCAACAAAAAATGGAAATGATATAGGACTTCAAAACAAGACCATAGGAATGAACAATGGCAGCAACCCTCAGAAGGAGATCCCCCCTAGATGCCAAGCTGCACACCCCTATCCTCCAAACAGATGATCAGACCACGGGCCCTAAGATGTGCAATGTCAGTGAAACACCCAAGCACCACAGGCATTCACTTGCATTTCACCTTGATAGCTATCATCACAGCCTGTGTTTCTCTGATCAGACAGTCTCTTATGGCGGGGGAGGGGAGGGATGGCACTTCATGTTTGCCGGGCTGAGCAGAAAGGGGCTAGGATCTGCTGTTCCCAGTTGGAAGCGGCCCACGCATGGTGCTGGGTCCCAGACTGGGCTCTCCTTTCTGTCTTTCTCTCACTCTCACGCTCTCATTTTCTCTCTGATTTCATTCTGAAGTGGTCTCCCTCAATGGAGAAGCTTCAGAATGACACCTTCCATGCCCCAAGCTCTCAGAAAAATATACGTTTTTTTTACTTGCAAAAGTTCCAGGGTGAGCTCTGTTTGACCTGATTGGCTTGGATGAGGTTCTGTGCCCATTCCTGAGCCAAAGGCCATGAACATTCTGTTCTCTGATTGGCCTGACCTGGTCAAGTGCTTACCCACGGTGCTGGGCCATAAGCTCTACATACAGGACTGGAGAAGGCTGGGCTTCCCCATAGGAGCCTGATCCAAGACACAGACTGCCTGGGGGTGAACGACCATGGAGAAATACCAATCAAAGTACAAAGAAGTGATGCAATACCCTAATTTCTTCTCTTCTATCCATCAATCTCCCAACATCACCTGATAATCTAGAATTCAGGCAACAAAAAGTCTGGAAAATGTAGTTTTTAAGGGGAGAGAAAGTGAATGTACCTGAGACCAACGAGGAAAATAAGTGACACACTACTTTCAGCAAGTTACAGAGATGAAAGTTATTTTCATCTGGAAAATGAACACTTACGTCTTAATCCTTTGCTTTAGGAAGATTTAAATCCTGTTGGCTTTTGAAGAAAAACAAATTCATTTTAGCTGCTTCTGGTCATACGAGGTAGAGGCTACTAGTGGGCCAGGTGTCCCTGAGGCTGCTGCCTGGCCCTGTGTTACTGTTTTCATTCTTAGATCATGAGAAGGTTGAACAGCTCTGGAGGAAAGGCCAGCACCACTGGAGTGATGAGGGGGCTATTTGCACTGCTCAGGGCTGGAGCTAATTTCTTCCAAATCAGAAGTACAGACACGCATAGCTTACCGATGGGGATATCCTCTTAGGAATACTTTGTTAGGTAGTTTTGTCTTTGTGCATCAAGAATCATAAAGTGAACTCTCACAAACCTACTTAGGCCAATTATTTCCCCTTCTTTATTGCAATTTGCAGATGAGATAAACACAGGTGTTTGAGGCTGTGGCCAGCATAACAAGGCATGCTGTTTTATAGTAAACTTTTTTATGAGTGGAAGTATACTCTAAAATAATGACAAAAAATATAGTGTAAGGAATACAGCAATAATATAGTCATTTATTATCATTACCAAGTATATTGTTGTGCACATAATTGTCTGTACTGTACTTTCATATGACTGGCTGTGCAATAGGTTTGTTTAAACGAGCATCTCCACAAACCTATGAGTAATGTACTGTACCTCGCTGTTAGGACAGCTAAACTGTGGCTGCGCAGTGGGGACATTTCAACTGCATTATGATTCCATCAGATCTCACCATTATGTATGCAGTCTTCACTGACCAACACACCGTTATGCAGTGCATGACTGCATACATGTGTAATCTGGTTTCTGAATTTGAACAGTATGAGTTACATGGCAAGTTCAGGTAATGAGGGAGAATTGAGTTATCTGAATTTTTTTCTTTTGGTTTCTGAGTGTTGGATAGCAAGCGTTTGGATGGTGAGAGAGTTCTGTAATTCAATATTTTAGTAACTGGTCAACCAACTGGGTATGTCTGAACTGAATATCAGCCCTGGGAGTAATCCTCCCCTCTCCAGCAAGTCTTGGGACAGCATGGCCTCCCCATAGGTACTCTACCAGGCCCAAGGATGCTCTGTGAAGGCAGTGGAGGTGGGCTCTTCACTGAGAGTGCAGTTCGTGCTTTATATTGAAGTTGTAACCTACAATATAGCATCCAAAGACCTATTTCAAGAACATGGAACTGAGCCAAACCTTTGAGTTCCTTTGCTTAGGGAACTTTCGTGTTGCAGACTACAGAACGCTCTTCTTTTTTTTTGAAATCCCAGGCTCTCTGAAAGGCTTGCATTAAACTAGTCTCATACAAGTGGCCTGGGGATGAAACCAATGAAGAGATATAACTGGTTTGATTTGAACTACATTATTCAAAATAGATTTTTAAGTCTGACTGTTGCTAAGACTTAAAAATTGAGACATTCCGCATATACACCCAAATGACAGGCTTTTCCCAGAAAATAGACTGCTCAGTCAACACTGGTTTCACATTTATAGACCCAACAATGGTACTATCTCCTTTAGAAGTCACGCATTTCTGGTTACCCCAAATTTCTATCTGTCTTTTGTTTTCCCAGCCCACCGTTGAAAGCCATTTGCCATTTGTCATCTTTCAGCAGGCCGATATCACTCATTTGCAAGACCTTCTGGGCCTCTTAGGTCTTTAAGTTTCTGATTCAGGCTAGATCAGGACTCCTGGACCAGGGTGAAGAAGCAGCTAGAGGAAGCAGAGCTGAGATTCACCAAGCGTGGGCGAGAACAGGGTTTTCTGTGGTTCCTGTGAGGGGAAGAGCTTGGGACTTCTGTGAGGTGGCTTGTAGATGACTGGAAGACTAGGCGCTGTGTTTGTGGTCATTGTAACAGAAGACCTCTGTGCTCAAGCTTGGACTTGCCCCTCAAATGACTAGATTAGCTTAGAACAGGACACCCGGTCATATTCAGTGGGAATAGAAGACAAAGGAATTTCCTTAAAAAACTTCAGGATGTGCAAGAACATTGGTGCTGTTGAGCAACACTGGGAGGGGGACTGATCAGATTACTGAATGGAGTATCCGTCGCTCATCATGAGAAAGCGTTGCGATGGGTACTGATTAGGAGATGAAACATGTATGGCAGCGAATTGGCATTGGACGTGTTTGGTTGTACTGTCAAGTACAGTGTTCTCCAATAGAAGAGAAGATATATATATATTATGCCATATATACATGTCCAAAATTTTCACACGCTCATGGAGGCTTAATAAGTCCTGAGACCTACAATGGGCAGACTGTAGACTCAGTAGAACCAATGATACAATTCCAGTCTGAGCCTAAGTCTGAGTACATCCCAGTTTGAAGAGCCCCATGCGGAGAATGAATTCTCTCTTACTTAGGGTTTGGTTGCATTCAGGCCTGTGGTGAATTGAATGAGGCCCATCCACACCGGGAAGCACAATCTGCTGTATTCTCTCTATTGATTTAAATGTTAATCTCATTCAGAAACGGGCTTGCCAACACACCCAGAACAACACGTAACTGAACATCTGGACATGCTGTGGCCTGGTCCTGTTGACACCTAACACTGGCCAAAGTACTGCATGTCATCGTGAACTGAGAACTGGGATGAAGCCCTCTTGCTTTGCTTTGTCATTGTGCCTCCTCCTCCATTTTTTCTTTTCTTTGTGATATTGGGAATTAAACCCAGGGCCTTTGCACTGAACTACATTTTCAGTCCTTTTTACTAAACTGTTTATTTGCCTGAAGTAATTTAAGCATGATGTTTCAAAAGCCTCCAGTCCAGAGTTTGGCTTCATTCTTACTGTTTTTCCCAAGAGTAGGTATTCTAATGCTCAGTCTTCCATTGCATGGAGACTAGCTGGGGGATCATGGAGCTACCACATGTCTCAGGGTATTGGCTGACACCCCTGTGGGATACTGCGGCCACTCTCTAACTGGTCCCCCAGGCTTTCCTTGCCCTGCCCCATGCATCCCATGATATACCTTCACAGCTCTTTCCCCAGCGCCTCAGCCTTATCATGCCACAGTCACTTTTTTACCGCCCATCTGGTTCTAACCTTTGTCTGAAGCCCGATCTCTTTGATATATCCTTCTAGACTCCTTCATTGCCACCTCTACCTCTTCACCATCGTGGTCTCTGCTCAACTTTCTGATATTCTAGTCCCTGCTCCTTTCCCAGACTCTGCTCATCCTTCTCCTCTCACTAGAGGAGAATTTTTCTCTTCTGCCTCTTTGTCTTCTGTGAAGCTCCTATTCTGACTTCAAAGTCCACCTTGAATGTACCTTTCTCTAGTCATTTCCAGTGTAATACTTCCAGTCTCTATCCTAGTACCTTCCCTGAGTCTCTATGTACAATCTGCCCTCCTCCCACTGGATCCAGAGAACCTTAATGGCAACAAAACATACCCTTCAAGAGAATCTGGATAAAAGAAAATGAGATGAATCTTCTAAGAACTATATTGTGAAACTAATTTGAGGGGCTAGAAAAGTCATACAAAGACAACTTAGATAAAATGATTCCTGGTTCAGAGAGCAACTTAGCAAAGATACTGTTAAAATAGCACTTATCATCCTGCAATCCAATCCTGATGTGAGAGATGTATGTTTATATGAGAGAATTCATTACCCTATTTCATCTTCCTCTTAGTGGTTTTCATTGTAAATTAGAGTATTTAAGGCTTTGGGAAGTCCTGTAATGATGAACCCTGTTTTACTTTGCTATTCATAGAATTTTTTTAATTTTTATGTGACCTTATTTTTCATAAACACTGTGAAATGATTTTCATATTTTCAATATCTGATGAACTAAAGACATGTTGTACAGATAAGATGGGAAATTGGTCTGTACTGAAGCTAGGGAAAAATCAGAGGGGCCAGTGCTGTTAGTGTCTACTTAAGGGCCATTTGAAGGGGGCAATGACCTTGCCTGGGGTCTGGGTTGTCCCAGCAGCAGATAGCTCCCTCCAGAAAGAGAATACCACATGCTTCCTTGACCTCATACCACCAATCACTTGAGTTTGACAACTAATTTCTCTTGTTCTTACTTTCTGGTCCCTAAACCACCTACCTGATTATAGTTTAGTTTCTCAAGTGAATTCCTCACATGAAGGAAATAATCTGGTCTGCAGATGGATGTTTAACCCCCTTGCAGCTTTATTATGTTGGTAAATTGGTATTCTGGGCTGTACATCAGTCCCCTGTGACCTTGATTAGTGTGACTCCATCTCAGAGATACTGCTTGAGTCTTGGTGGAATAAAACAAAATCATATTTCAGAACCTGCAAGGCTGCAGGTGATATCCTGGTACGGTGATGAATAACAATGCCATAACCAGCATTTATGAAGCACTGTTTCTGTTATCTGTTGCTCTGCAGCAAATCACCACTTAGTGACTTAAATCAGAAATGATCATTGCATTGTTTCCCACTGTTACCATGGATCAGGAATTTTTTTCTTGGGATTTGGGGAGGGTTTGGCTGAACAGTAATGGCTTGGACTGTGGTCAATGATTGCAGTAGGTCAGCTCTCTCTCTCTTTTCCTGCGTCTCTCTCTGACTTGGAGTCTTCATTTGTTTGCTATGTCACTATGTGAATTGGTTGAGGTTTCCTTATAACATGCTGGCCCCAGGACTCCAAAAGTGAGATTACCAGGGAGCCATGTGGAGGCTCTACCAACTTTTCTGGTTTGGATTTAGAGATCACATCACTGCTACTGTCTTCATTTGTTACAAGTGAATCACAGCCACTAATTCAAAGGGAGGAGAAGTAGAACCCATCTCTGGAAGCTTTCAGCCAGTCTTCCCAGTGGCTGCTACATTATCATGTACACTAAGTGTGAAGGGAGAATGTTTCAGGTAATTAATTATGCCTTCCTCTTTAATCCAGCCCATCTTTCACTTGAGCCCAAATGTCTTCCCCTCATAGTGACCCTGCATGTTACCCATCTCCTCGGGTCCAGATAACAAGGTATGAGTTACCAGTTTATGAAACTAGAAAACAGAGGCCCCAAATTCTTACTTTTTTTGAGTTTAAGGGTTGTTTGTTGACTAAATGAAAATGTTGTAGTGAGACTGACAAGGTTGGCACTTTATCTAGGTGTGCTTGGATCCCTTGTCTTCCATTTTATGTACCTCCCCTTATGTTCCTGAGTTCTCACCCATTGGCACCTGTGGCCTGCCCTTGGGTAACTGGAGCCCACTCTGCCCATTCATTTGGGAATGTAGTTCTTCCCATTAGCCCTCAGCCCATGCCCAAGTTTGGTCCAGGTCCCCATCCTCTGGTGGGTGTGCTCTGAGGATCGCATACTCCAGAGCATCTTTATAATGTCAGGTGGAGCTGCCTTCTGGGGACTCTTTGCGAAGCCACACCTTTGCTTGGTTCTCCCCTTCCTCCTCTTGCTCCCTTGCCTCCCTTGTGAGTTTCTCTGGGAGTACGACCTTCAGAATCTGCTACCATGGAGCCTGAGCTAGGACACCAAGGAGGGAAAACAGGAAGACGAAGCCGCTGATGGAGATTCTTCAGGGCAAGCTCTGTCTTTTGTCAAATCAGAGGTGAGCCAAGCAGGCCTTCCACCATCCTTCAGAGAGTAGACCCTCTCTTTGTTGCAAGTGATGACAGCTGGCTAGCCACCTGTCAGTTATAAGTGCACAGGTCTAGACTGGGGTTCTCTCCTCAACTCTGTCTACCTGCCTCCTGTGGACATAGCATTAGCCTCTTGGAGTGGACGTAGTGCTTAGGATACTTAAAGGGGTGGTCATGGTCTAAAGGAGAGTCTTCCCATATCCCACACCCTCTCTCTCTGCCTGGTCTGAGTGATACCGGAGAGAACTCATTCAAAACCTACCTCCAATCTGGGGTAGATTGGAACACGCGGAAGTGAGAGTTAGAATCCTTGAGATCTAGTCCTGGCTCAACCCTGACTAGCTCTGTGACCCCTTTTCTCATCTGCATGATAGACTCTGAGATCTCTTCAGTTCTACACATCTGTGATTTCCTAGGACAAGTTCAGTGCCTCCGGAGAGCTGATCATCTTGTTAGAGAGGCACGACACAATTAGATGCTTGTATATGACAGACTGCAGCACAAAGCTGAAATCAGTCCAATTAAGAGGAAAAACACAGCGTAGCAAACAAGTTGCAGCGACTGATTAGAATATCTGTGGAACAGACTCTTGAGGAAAGGGCTTGAGGAAGACTTCGAGAACAGCCTCAGAGAATGACTGTGGTTTGGATGGGGAATGGAAAAAGCCACCCTAGTATTATGCACATAATTGTTACCTAGGTGTGAAATGAGGGTAGAGACAAGGGAGAGTAGGGAATGGAGTCTGGGTTATCATTTAATTGCTATTCTAACTCTAAGTGAATACACCACCATGCATTGCTCCAGTTATAATACGCTTGTTATTTACAGGGCTGTATTTCTATTCTCTAAGGTTTAACATACATCATTGGAATTCTAACATTCAGAACTGGCTTTCCTGACCCCCTAAATTTTAATTAACATAATAATGTTACTAACAGAAGCTGTAATTTATCTTTTCCTTGTGTTCGCAAAGAAGAAAAAGGCAACTTTGGACAAGTTTATTTTCTTGTTTCCTATTCCTGGTTTGTGTACTTTGGGGGTGCAGGTGGGGTGGGGGAGTCCTAGGTCTGAGTGGTCCAGACTTTATTGCTCATGTTCCATGGTTTTTGTAGGGCAGAGGGTTCTCTTCTGGCTGTGTGCCATAGCTGTGCTGCTGAGCTCTGAGTAAGTTGAATTTTGACATTCAGAAGCAGCTCCTGAGCTAAAGGGCAAGTCCTTCTAGCAAAGCCCTTTTGGCATAAGCCAGCGTGTTTGTGTGTGTGTGTGTGTGTGTGTGTGTGTGTGTGTGTGTGTTTCTCCAGCATTGGAAGGAATAAGCAATCAGTGATTTAGGTGAGAACTTTCCATGCAATTAACTTCCTCCAGACTAATGCTGGTGCTGAAGGGAACCACTGGGCCAGTCTGCTTAGTAAATATCCATCCGCAGATTTAGAGCAATTCAATGGAAATAATTATATGGGGTCAATTAAGCAGAAACCCAGACCTTCTCCAGTTCACCTATTTGAATCTTTTATTTCCATGAGCCAGGTCTGCTCAGGATTCAAAGTGCTTTTTCTCTGGGAAAGGCAAACCTCTGGGGGACACCACTGAGTGTGGCTGTTGCTGGAGAAGGTGGCCGCCACTCCCTGGCAAGTACCCTCAGGCTGGCCTCTCAGGATCCTGGGCTAGAGTGCTGGCTGCACCACCTGGTGACCCCATGATCTTAGGCAAAGTACTGAACACTCAACATTATTTTTCATTGTGGGCCCATTTACATCCCAGTATTAATTGAGGAAATGCTGGTAAAACTTTTAAAAAGGGGCTTGGGACTTAATAAATGCTCCATAAGTAGACACTTTTGTCATTATGAGAGTGGTTGTCAACAGAAAAAGGTAGCATTACTGTACCTGTACCACCTAGGATAGTCCAGTAGAAAATGTCTATAAAGGATAGCTTGCAGATGAACAGTTAGTTATGCTAGGCTCCAAACATGCAGAATTTAAACCAGCATGTGAATTTATGAAACTGAGCAACTGATGGAGACAGAAGTGCTGCACAACAGCTGGATCACCAGAATCGAATGGACCTTGAAGACAACGCACCTGGGCCATTGGTACATTTGTGGATCACTTGTCACACAGGCTGGGTGCGCTGGTGGAACCAAAGCATGAGGACCATTGTCAGGTTGCAAATGAGTCAGAAGTGAAGTGACATCCTGTCTGAAATAATAAGGTAAACCAGGAAGAAGAGGGATCCAACTGACAAGAATTCAACTTTTCATGCAATGATAGTATTTCCTGAGAGCTCAGAACTTGGTGGAGGTGTTTCTAAATGCTTTATGTAGATTCCTTACTTAATCCTTACCACAACCTATACAGCTGGTTCCATTTCATCTCAGCTTTACAGGTGCATACCTTCAGGGGCACATCTGCTGCAGACAGGGAAGGTCACCTACTTCTTAAAGAAGCTCCTTTGTGGTGTGGGAGAGCATAGATTCATGAAATATCTGACAGCTGGGAAGGGCTTACTAGAACCCTGGGAGAATTTGGCTTTCACTGTGCTTACCCATTCGCCAAATGACTGTTCATATAGGGTCTTGTAGTCTGTGCCTGGGACTGGGTTTGGTGTTGAAGGTATAACAGGAAACAAAAAATAGACATACTGAGCTTTGAGGGGAGATGGAATAAACACACTTTTTCTTATTCCTCTTGCCATGCTACAACTATACCATCAACAACACCTGGACATTGTACATAAGATAAAACTCTGAAAGGTAAAAAGAAAGGAGACTGGATACAGAGTTTAGGACCATGGAGTGACACACAGTGAGTTTCCTGGATTCTCTTTTTGTTTCATTATGCCAGACTTAGAAGTGAAGAAGTCAGCAACTGAGAAACGCCAATAGGCACAGACAGTAAAAGTCCTGCTATCTCGAGCTAACGGACTAGCAAGTCATAGATAATAAAGGCTCTACTCCAGCCAAGCACCACAGAAAAGCCTGGATGTGG
>RJWT010028431.1:0-15217 GCA_004365215.1 Cuniculus paca | reverse complement strand
TCAGTAATGGGAATTGAACTCAGGGCCTTTGCATCAAGCTATTCTCAGTCATTCTTATTTTTTATTGAGACTGGGTCTTGCCAAGTCACTCAAACTTGTGATCTTCCTGCCTCAGTCTCCCAGAGTTGAGAGTACAGAAGTGTCTCACAACATCCAGATTTGGTTTCTTTTTAATGTTGCAAATATCTTTAGTAACCATACCCTAACTGGACCTAACTTTATGGGTATCTTTTTTTCAAGCTAAAATTTAAATTTTTAAATATTTCTGCTTGGCTTTTTGTTCCTGGTTCTTATTGTAAATCTGGCTTTAAAAAGCCAGCAGTGCTCACGTCACAGCCTGAACTTTGGGCTGTCTTGAAATTTCATCAGTATGTCTGTGTTTATTGTGGCACTACTCACAGTAGCCAATCAGCTTAGGTGCCTATCAGCAGATAAGTAGATAAAGAGACTATAGTATATATACAAGATAGAACATTATTTAATCACAAAGGGAGTAAAATTCTGTCATTTGCAGCAAAATGGATGGAAGTAGAGGGCATCATGTTAAGCCAAATAAGCCAGACACAGAAAAACAAGTACCACATATTCTTTCTCATGTGTGTAAGCTAAAAAAACTTGATTTGAATGTAGTTTAAGGCTCACTAAAGTTGCAAAGGGTTGAGAAGTGGACCAGGGGGTAGATTGGGAAAAAGGAGGATGCATATGTTGAAGTAACACACCGAAACCCATTAGCATGTGCAATTACTACTGTTAACCAAAAGTAAAAAATAATGAGGAGACTTATGTAGGAACCCTTCTCAGAGATTGCAGGAAAACAAGTCATTTTTATTTAAAAATGGAAAATATTTTGTTATCCAAAGATAAGTAGAATCCTTAGAATTAATTTGTGGCAATAATCATATAACAGTTTTAACTTTTCTCTCAGAAAAGGCAGGTTGTAAACTAACATTATATGAAATACTCTTTAAAAACATTTATAATGGTAGAATTTACTTTCGTTCTCTATTGTGTATCTTACATGTGCATTTAAGGAAGTAACTGTTTCCCTGTGACCATAAAGTTCCAAAAAAGTTTTAAAAAAAGAAAAAAGTGCTGAAGTGTTTCCTGTGCAATCACATTTGTGTTACTGGGGGAAGACAGCAGATAAAATTTACAATGTCTCATGTAGTTAAAAGTGTTTCCTTTATTAAAAAACAAAAAATGCATTGTTAGATTTTAGACTTAAGGTTTAAAAGCAAAAATCAGTAGACTTAGTCTTCAGTTAAAGATAGATAATTAGAATTGGGTACAGAGACAGGAATGAAGTTACTAAAAGGGGTCTTGTGGATATATAAAAGCCAAAATGAAATTAGATTGTCTCTTTCTACTACTTTTTAAAATTAAAAAAGGTACATTTTCTAGAAAATTTTAAAAAGTACAGGGAAAGATTTTAAAAAAAAGGAAAAGAAAAACAATCCTTGCTCCTACTACCCAGAGCTAAAAACTTACCAGTGTGGGCCTATTCTTAGAGTTTGTTTTCGAGGACTGTATTTAAGAAGACATTTAATATATTATAATAAGTTTTCCACCCACTATTACTCTGGAACATTTTCTCACATTGCTATATATTGTTCTGTATTTAATGGTTTTCAATTCTTCATAGACTTTCCTGTATGGATTTTTTTTAAAATACAGAAACTCAGATTTTACTTCAAGTCTCCTGATTTGACTCTCCATAGAGATAGAGAGGCATCTCTATCTTTTAAAAAGTTTCACATCTGATCTCATTGTACAGTCTGGACAGAGAATAGTACAGCAAAGTTTTTATCTTATCATATGCATGTACCATGAGTTTAACTTATCCCCACTATAACTGGAGATTTGTATTGCTATTTTCTTGGTGGTGGTCATCAGAAATCTTGCGATGAGAATTCATCTGTGGGTGCATCCCTGATTAGTTCCTAAGATTAAATTCTTAGAAGAAAAATTGCTTGTTCAGTTTAACCAAAGGGTTTTGATTGCCAAATTATATTCTGGACGTGGTTTTTCAAAGTATTCTAGCATGAGCATTATATGAGATTCCCTGCTTTCCTATACCATCAACAAATAACAATAAATATTAGAGTTGTAAAACATTTGGCCAATTTTATTATTTTGACATACGCATTTCTTTCATTACCAGTTAGGTTGAAGAGATTTTCTTCAGTGATTACCTCTTTTTATCTGAGAAATTGCTTTTATGTGGAGCAAGAATTGAAGAAAGTCTAAAATTTTAAGGTAAAAATGAAAATGAGTTAGTCCTGTTCCCCAAAGAGTTGCTACTGTGAAATTTAGCATTACCACAAGTGTACCTTTGTTTTAATGCAGTACTGAGGATTGAACCCGGGGCCTTCATAACAATTTACACCTTCAGACTGTTTAATTTTTTTATTTTGAGATGGGGTCTTTCTAAATTGCCCAGGCTGGGCTTGAACTTGCAATTCTCCTGCCTCAGCCTCCTGAATAGTTAGGATTACAGACATACACCACAATGCCTGGTAATATGTTTGCTTTAAATTGAGGTAGACAGAAAAAATTAAAGTACTTAAGGGCTGTGCTTATGTCTTCCTACTACATTTAAGTATACCAACATCCACAAATGCACTTTGTAAATTCTCTACAAAATAATTCAAATTAAGTATATGTCTGGGCCATCGTTTCTGTCAGTTCTACTCTAAATATTTATTAAATGCTCTGTTAGCTGGAGATCCAACAGAGAAGAGAACATACATATTACTATATTTTTAAGGGGATTTATTTACAAAAACTAATCACAAAGATAAGGGTGGGAGGGAAGAGACCGTAGGAACAGTGCAGGAACCAGTGCTGGCTTGGGCAGGGTGCCCCCTCTCCAATGCTGGAGCTAAGGATTAGGTGGACAGGCTGGACCGCCATGAGTGCTTCAGCGCTTTCCTGCCCTGCACCTACATTTGTCTTCAGCATCTATATCTCATTCCCTGTACTTTACCTATCCAGAGTCTGCTTATTTTTCACGCCTCAGCTTAAGACAACTTCTTCAGGAAAAGTCTCCCAGATCCTTAGTTTTCATTAGAAACTGGTATTATAACCTCTTAGAGCACTGTGAATTTTACTTCTCATGATTCCTTTAAGTGTAGTTCTATCATTACTTGTGTGACAATTTGTTGACCATCTGTCTTGCCTAGTAAACTGTAAGCTCTGTGGAGGTATGAATTTGCCCATTCCTGTTCTATCTCCAACAGACAAAATAGTGTCTGGCATGCCCTGACCTAATTTTAGAGTTTCTCTTAAGTAGTATGGTTTACATGTTTAAAATTCTTACCTTAATGTTTCAGTATACACAGGTGGCATTTAAAACTCAAGCCTGTGAATGAATGCCTTCTATTTCTTAGCACAGCATCTCTTATTAATAGTCCTAGAAAAAACATCTCAGGAAGAATTCTCGTAATGGGAAATTCACCCTTCAAGTCCATTACATTCTTGATTCCTCAAGAAAGGGGTGGGGGCCCCAAGACTCAGGTTTCTACACCAAGTGAACGTTTGCTGAGTGGAGCAACATCATTATTCTTACAGTATCCTTTTGCCATCCAGGTGTCAGATGATGGTATCCAATAATTTTCCTAGCTGAAATGGGATTCTGAGCTTTATGGATAGTGAGAAAGGGTCCCAGGGAAGCTGCTAACTCACGTAGCACCATTGGTGTCTTAGAAAATGGCGGCTCTTCCTCAGATGCTTACCTTCTGTTTGCAAATTGTTGTCACACACTGCTGCTTCTGGAGGAATTTTACTGCCAAAATTATCCTAATCATTACCCAAATCTATCACATGCTCTCGATGAACGAAGCTCCCCAAGTACCTTCCCAACTGTCCATGATGGCACACCCTAAAAAGGGCACCAGGTGCAGAATGAACACTGAAAATGTGTCACCCGTTGCACATGTTCATAGTGAGTTTTCTCCACAAAGTACAGTAAATGTCAAAAATCTTTCTTTATGCTCAGTGGGATTTTTCCGAAGAAAGACTGTAGCTGCCTAGATAGGCCTTTAATATTTGATTTCCCTGTTCTCATTTCTTCTTCTCCAAACCCATCAGTTTTGCTCGATTCCATTTTGCCCATGTCACTCTGACTGATCTCTTACTTCACTTTTATGATAGACCTTTAAATTTACTCTTTAAATTCATCCCGGAGGGCATCATCTTTCCTGCCTTGAGGAAACAACAACACATAACCCAGGTAGTCTACTGAATAACTTAGAGTATAACACAATTATATTTTAAAGTCGCTGTTTTGTTGGCATGAATCTTTTCCACTGTATGCATTTTATCCTCTTACCCAGCATTTCCTGAAATGGTATTTTGGAGAATGATAAGAGGAGTGCAGTTAAAAAAAGATTTCTTAAAAAAAGATTTCAACACAGGTTTTCTAAGTTTTTGCAAAAGTTTAGTTTTTTTTATAGGTTTCACTTGGCTGTTTAATTTGGTTAATGTCCATCTTGAATTTAGAATGTTTTAAAACTTAGTTCACCACAAAACCTTTGTAGCTTCTGTTAATAAAACATTGAAAAAGAATCTGCAGAACAGTTTTGGGAAGTGTTGTTTTATTGATAGTCCATTCGTATACGCTATTGGGAAGCAGGGTATTTAAGTGACTTTGGCTGACAGCTAGCAGACCTGGTTTCCAGGCCTTCTTTCTGTTACACAGTTGCAGACCTTGGGCAATTATTTGAATCTTTCTAGGTTTCAGTTTTCTTCTTTGTTGAGTATTGGTTCAAAAAAATGATGTCAATGTGGTTCTTCTTCAGCAGTGTATTGATTTCTTAAAGCTGCCCTTACAAAGTGAATGACCTAAAGCAACAGACATTTTTTGTTCCATCATTTTGGAGGTGAGAATTCTGAAATCTAGATGTCCACAGGGCCACACTCTCCGATGGCTCTCAGGGACAATCCTTCCTGTCTATTCGAGCTCCTAGCAACTGCTGACAATCCTTGCAGTTTGGGAGCTTGCAGCTGCATGACTCCAGTGTCGTTTCCAGCTTTTCCCTGTGTATGTTTGCATTGTAATCTCCCTTCACACCGTGATCTTCACACTGTAATCTCTGTGTCCAAATTTCCCCTTTTAATAATACACCAATTATATTGAATTAGTATTCCCTCTAATGCCCTCATTTTAATATATCTCTGTAGAGAAACTACTTCCAAATAAGATCACATTCTGAGGGACTAGGGCTTAGGATTTCAACATACCTTTCGGACAGGGAGAGACACAATTCCACTCATAACAAGCAATCATTTACGAAGTTTCCATTTTCATTTGAAATACATTAAATGTGCAAATTTGGCCTTTGAAACTATCCTTGCTTCCTAACCTCATGCTTCTCTCTTTAGCAGCTCCTTTCACTCATTGGCTTTTCTTAAGATTTTGCTGTGCCGTGTATGGTCCCTGTACCTGGAGCATCATTCATATCACCTAGAAGTGTGTTAGAAATGGAAACTTGTGCAGCTTATCACAGACCTCTTGAATCAGAATCTGAACTCTAAGAGAACTCTGGGGGATTCACATGCACATTGAGTTTTAGAAGAGCCCGGATTGAAGATTAGTTCTCATGCAATCAGTGGATTCTTGTATCTGAGGTAAGAAATTGCCTCTTCTCTTAAACCTTATTTGACCCTGAGTTTCAGGACAGGTCTCCAGGTGTTCTCGCACCCCTGTCCTGTTTATGTGGGCCCCTCTTCCTACCATCTGCTTTGACTCATTTCTTGCTATCAGCTTTTCTCATCGGTTTTTCCTCAGTCTTTCTCTTTTCTGGCTCCTTGTCTTATATTGTGCTGCTTCTGCCTAAGCCCCAGAATGCTATAAATAATTATAGGTGCCATTGCACCTGAAGTACAGGATTTATAATAACAAACCAAGTCAAATGGATGTATTATCATATTCTCAGATGACACCAGAATGTTGGTCTCATTAGTTTCACAATGTGTATGATATCTCTTTCCCCCGATTCTAATATAATCCACAAAGCTAAAACAAAAGCTGCCCACCAGCTGGGAAAGTGTGTGATGTAAAGCAAAATCAAAATATTATGATATTGAAGTTATAAAAGTACATATGTAATTATGCGGCTCTATTTTGCATTGGATTCTTTCCGAGGTAGAAAATGAAATCGCCTTCCTTTGATAAAAAAGTAAAACCCCGTTTTCACAGTGCACCATTTGTAATAGAAGTGTCAGTGAAATGAAATGAAAATCTGACTGGCCCAAAAGCAATCAATGAGCATGGGAGACATGTCATTTTTATTCTATTTGTAAATTCTAATTCACTGATAAAAGGAAAAATGAAAATGCTAAGTGTATTATATTACATCATTATTTAAGTAAAGTGTAATTCTTAATAAAACTTTGGGATAAATTTGCAGTTTCAATTTACTAATTTTTTTTGAGGCAGCGTTTTTCTATGCAGTTCAGGCTGGCCTTGAGCCCACTTCGTAGCCCAGGCTAGTCTCGAACTTGCAACAATCCTTCTGCCTCAGTCTCCTGAGTGCTGGGATTACAGGTGTGTGCTACCTTGTCTGGCTATTAATGTTTTAAATTGTATGCATTTATGGTGTACAACATGATGCTTTAGAATATGCATATATGGCTAAACCTTGCTTTATAAAGTATTCTCTAACATACATTTGGTGATAAGAACACCTAACAAACTACTGTGTTATCAATATTCAAGTGTATAAATACACTGCTAATAACTGTAGTCTCCATGTTTACAAAATATCTCTTGAAATTATTCTTCCTGTTCAAATGAAGTTTTGTATGTTTTGGCTAACATTTTCCCATTCCCTAATCATCTCAATTGTCCTTCCCCAGGTAATCACAAATTCCACTGTTTCTATCACTTTGACTTTTTGGATTCCACACATAAGTGAGATCATGTGGTATTTGTCTTTCTTAGCCTAGCTTATTTCACTAACATGTCACTTAGGTTCATCCATGTCATCATAAATGACAGAATGTCCTTTGAAAATGCTGCATATTCAATATTCCATTGGATAGATGTACCACATTTTCTCTATTCATTCCTCTGCTCATGGACACTTAAGTTGACTTCATATCTTGGCAATCATGAATAATACTGAAATGAACAACTTGGGAACATATTCAAAGCAATTTCTCCATTTAGTAAGTTGATTCAGATCATTTTGATTGCTACATACTCCATTAAGATAAGATTTTACTATCTACTTATGAAAAAGATATATGCTTCCCGAATGCTGCTAATAAGTGAGTTATTATATCTCCAATTTTTTTTTTAAAATCAGGGATATTGATTACCTACTTTTACACAAAGTCATACTTATGTCTATAGTTAATCACATAAAATAAATTGTTTAACTTTATTTTAAACACCTGTGTTTTATTCTTCTTCCTACCAGTTTTTTAGTGTAATGTTTAAAATGCAGCTATTCACATCACACACTCTCCTAGCTGGTAGGTAGCTTTTGTTTTAGTCTTGTAGATTATATTAGAAATTCGAGGAGGAGATATCATACACATTGTGAAACTAACGAGACCAACATTCTTGCATCATTTGAGAATATGATAATATATCCACTTGATAGTCTTCGACTTGCTTTGTTATTATAACTTCTGTAATTCGCCAGTGATGATCTTTATAGGGAACATCCAGTTAGACTGAGATAATGAGATTCGAATGGAAAAGACTCAACAAATATTTGGTAGAAAGTTTGCAACTGATCTTGCAGGGTTCAGAGGGTCTGTCTTTCAGTTCACGTGGATGATGGAAAGCCTGTGGGGTAACCTTCCATTAGTCCACAGGACTGAAAGTCTAGTCACTTGGGATAAAGAGACAAATCTCTACCCCAGGAGCCCCTCCCACACCTCAGGAGGTGTAGGGCGCTCCAGAGCAGTGTGACAGGCAGCTCCCCGGGCAGGGTGGCATCCTGGGTCCTGGTGCAGGCGAGTGGGCAGAAACAGACTAGGGGGGCCTGAGACTGAGCTCTTAAGGAGCCTCATGGACTGCGGCTGAATATAAAACAGTCTCTTTTTTAAAAAAATAGTTTTAAATGCTGTTTTTTACACTATTTTATTGGTAGCTTCAGTCAGAATTGTCTCCTAGCGCTAAAGCGCCCTGCCCTCTACACCGAACTTACACGTCCTATGTACGAATGGCCCATCCATTCCGAGCCAGTTCAGTTAGCTGTAAATTCATACTATTTTAATTTTTTATGTAACTGATGAGTCAATGACCTCAGATTTAAAATTCTTAAAGCATAATTATTTTAATGAATTGGCATACATCATGACAGTTTTCAATAAAGATTGACGTGTTGCAAAAAACCAAATATATATATTTGCTATGCTCATCCATTAAATGCGTTTTTGTTAAGTGTATAAGAAAGAAAACATTTTGTAGTTACCATGACCGGGAGAATACAAGCACTGAATGGAACAACCAGGCTAAAAAGCATTGACATTTTACACTGAGAGGCAAAGAAGGGCTCAGGGTGTCGGAACTCTGTGTTTGCAGTTCCGCTACTAAATCACTTATGGGGCTCGAGGCACTTAATTAACCTCTGTGGACCTCATTTTCTTTCTAGACAAGGTGGACTTCTACGTATGATAGGAAAGTGCTTATGATATGAAATATGGAAATGAGCTCAGTGGAAACAATCTAAGTGAAAACACTTTCCTATTCGTTTACTTAATCATTAAGCAAACAATGTGAAAGGCTTGTTTCCCGGCACAACCCTGACTTCAGGAGCCGACTCATGTTCTGAGGAATGTGTCGTACCCTGGGAAGAAGGGTAGTGAAGGCAGAACAAGGACTCCACGATGCTCTGTTGCAGGCACCAGGTTTGTCTCTTACCTAGGAGAGTCTAGGCTGATCACCAAAGCTTTTCAGCTTCATTTTTTCACCTATCAAAATGAAACAAGAGTCTCATCTTCCTGGAAAAAAACCCTATAAATTAAAAAGTGCTACACAATCATTAGTTGCTATCTAACTTTTGTTAATTTATAGAAACTTAAAATGTGCAAACCTAAGCTGCTAAACTATTAACCAAAAGAATAACTGTAACACTTTAACCCTTATTCAAATAGAAATATACAGACATAAAGTAGAGATTATTATAAGTTTATTGCAAGTAAACTATGATGTGGAAATCCATAACTAATTTATTTTCTCAACTCCAAATAGAACTTGTTAAAAATCTGAGCAATCACTCCTCTCTTTGCTACAAAGCCCTATCTGATGAAAGATTCGCTATGATTTCAAAGTAATATTATTGACAAGATTTTATCATTAACTCTCAATCCACAAACTGTATGACTAGCCCCTGGGTAGTATTGGTTGCCTTCTGGAGATGCAATTATTTTGCATGAAAAATACTTCACAGGAGTCAGGTTCTATTGGCTTAATGTACATGCAGAGATGAATTCCTATAGCAAAGAGTGCTATTGTTTCCTTGAATCCCTCTTAGTGGCCTTTGTGGGACCTGAAAGGGTATTTATAGGTTGCAGATACTTAAGTAAGGTGGGAAGAAGGGATGGGGGTTCTCTGAGAGTTCTCAGCTCCAGATGCCTAGGACTTTCCAAATCTCTGGCTAAGATTCAACTGTGACCTTGCATAAGTCTTTCTGTTCCTCAGTTTTCTCAATAATAAAACACTAGCAATAATGATTTCTGAGCACAAGCCAGAAGGGAAAAGAAATGATAGGTAAACTGTGAGCACAGAATAGATGTGCTATGAGCTAGCCATTCATCATCATCATCATAATCATCTAATTCGCTCTTCTTTCCTCTAGCATCGCATGCTGTGGGCTGCCCTCATTCCAGAGCTCTGGGGTTAATGCTGTGCCTAAAGCTAGTTTTTCTTGCTGTCAGGATGATGAATTTAATTAATGTTTTAAATCTCTTCAAGATAATCTCTTGTCGTTTGTTATCTACTGTGTCTCTCAGGTCCTCTCAGAGTTTTCCCTCTGTCATATGTACGATGTTGTCATTTCCAGTCAATTAAAAAAAATCTTTGCAACATTAGGACCCTATTTCTCCTGTCAGAAGCAAGTTATCAAGTGTCTGTTGCACGATTCTAGTGCTATTCCACTTTCTCAGTCTTGTTATTTTATCATGAGTGAAATTTCTTTTGGAAAATGTTTGAACCAGCGTGGTTCTTTGCAAATTATTGTGGATTATTCTCAAATTGGCTCCTCTTCTTAAGAATAGTTAAATATAACAGACCACGGTTTTGGTTTTTTTCTTTCAACATTTGGAAAAAATGTTTCCTGTAGAGTCTAGCATTATAATAAATATTTATGTTTTATCTAAGTAGTATTTATGCCATCATTTTGAATCCTATTAGTTAAGAGATGATTATGCATATTATCACTACAAATATTATTACTAATTACAGAAATTATAAAAATAGAGTTTATGTTCTCTTCATTTTTATGTCCCCCATGTTCAGTACATCACCTGGCACAATAGATTAAGCAGTAAAATTTTGAATGAATAAAGGACTTTTATTGAAGACAAAAATTGTAATACTTATAAGCTAATTTATAATTAACAATGTCTGAAAAAGATTAGGTGATGATATAGCAAAGAACAAAACTAGGAAAGAAAATTAAAGATTAATCTTTATCACACAAGTATGGCTTAAACACTCAATATCCAAAGGCTTTATCAGAAAGTGTGACTGCTGTTTTTTTGTTTTTTTTTTTTTGCGGCACCAGGAATTGAAATCATGACCTTGCGCTTGCCGGGCAGGCACTTAGGCCACTGAGCTAAATCCCCGGCTGTTGTCTTTTTGAGACAGGGTCCCACCATGCCGTGCAGACTGGCCTTGAGCTCACTTTGTAGCCCAGTCTGGTCTTGAACTCACAACGATCTTCCTGCCTCAGTCTCCCGAGTGCTGGGATTACAGGCGTGCGCCACCAGGCCCGGTGACTGCCATTTTCTACAGATAAGGTGCTAGTAACACACGAGTATTTATTCTGCTGTAGAATTCTGCAATTCAGATGCTAAGAAAGAAAATCCAGGTACTGTGGTTAAACTTGGGTAAAACCCAGGTTTTACCTTACAGGTATTTTCTTTTTGGATATTTAGGAATAAAGTAAAATTACATTATATGCAAAGAAAAACAAAATGAAAAACCCAAAATGAATGTTAGACTTCTTAGGAAAGATCCCATTGAGAAAGCATCTGTCAAGGTCGTGGCTGCATTTTGAGAGGAAAATATAAAATTATAGGGTACAGGTGAATGATTGCAACTGTAAGGGGGAGTCACTGTAAAATAAGAGAATTTATTGTAAGCAGTTGTTAAAATCAATTATCACTTACACAGCCTTAAAAATTAGAATGAAGGTAATTCAGGATTTATTTACCAGGTTACAAATATAAAGATTCCATGATTGAAAGCCTTTTTAGTAGTAATGGTATTAGTAGGAACAGTGTTAATCATAAAAAAATCTAGGGCATTGCACTATTCATTTTCAAGGTATTATTTTCTCCTGTCATGTAATAAATTATTATAAGGTCATCAATCATAGTATAGTCAAAATTTTCCAGGTAGAGACATGGAAAATTCAAATTTAAGCAGCATTAATTTAGGGATTAATGAATGCAAAAACTAATTGTCTCCCAAGAGGATAGAGAAGCGAGAGGTACTTGCAATTTAGCCTGTGAATATTGATAGTAGCTAACAATTACACAGCACCTACTACATGATAAAAGAAAACCTATTGGATCCTCACAACAGCCCAGTGGGTTTGCCATTATTATGCCCATTATTATCTGGGAAGTGTTGTTATTCTGCCCACCTTACAGACATGGAAACTGAGTTGCAGAAAAAACACTGCAATTTGCTCAATGCTATACATCAGGTTAATGGCACAGCTGAGATTTGAATCCTGGCAGCTTGTACTCTGAACCAGATTCATTTTACAGGCTATCCTGTTTTCTAGAAAGTAAAAGACCAAAGTACTGTTAATTCTTAAAAAGTTAAATTGTTCAGATGTGAGTGCACAACAGGATGTGTGCTCTGTAACAGACTCAGTTCAGTTAACAGCAGTGACATTCTATTTTAAGAAATTCTACTTCACATTAATTAGTTTGCTTTTCAATTTGTCTTTGCTGGGTTTTTCCTGTTGGGGGTCATGCCATGGCTATTGTGCGAAGTAGTAATGAACGTTCAGTCCACTTGATGAACCAGCATACAGGGAAATATCCAGGTCTTGTCTGAGGCTGGGGTAGTTCCTGGAAGCAGGAAACCTGCTGTGTTTCCTAATTGGGCCAAATCTCCACTGAGATCAGGAAACTGTAGAGTCAGACACCACACTTTCATCTGACTCAGTCTTGCTTAAAGAATTGAAAACATAGTGTCTGGTGCCAAAAGGAGTCCTAAATTATGGATGCTTCAGTGTTCAATTCAATGGTTCAACATCATCATCTAAGATCCAGGTTCTTTCCATTGTTTCCCTCTGCCATCCATAGTAAGCCAACTATGTCTGGTGGTGGGATAGGAGTTATAAAGAGAGCTGAAAATGTCCAGAGGAAGAGGAAATAATCTTCTCTATAAACATGTTCTCACGTCCTGTTAGTCAGGACTAGGTTCACTTCCAACCCTTCCATTCCCTGACAAGTCACTGGCAAGGGAAATGGAGCTGCTATAACTGGCTTTGACAGAAGCTCTGGAACTGTAGAAAGGACACGTCTCTTCATTCACTTGGAAGGAGGATGGACCCTCCAACACCATGATCTGCAGGCTAAGGAAAGGGTAAAGGATATGTGTACAATGTAAAACAATATATTGCTCATCTTGACTACCTCCAGTAGGATATATGTATAATGCTGCTAATATTTCTGGTTAGGAGAAAGGTTCATTGTTATTTCATGCATTCACAGACATTTTATATTCCTAGTCATAATTTAACCTGAAGTTGTTTAATTTTGCAGAAGAATATTATGTAAGCGTGGCACCCAAAAGAGGAAGCAGAGGCATGACGCGCCAATACATTAGTAATCAAGGAAAGAGAAAAGAACATGCAGTCACTCAACAGATAGATCTAATAATTTACTAATAGATTATTTGCATATCATCCTAATGTAAATTCAAACTCTTATTCTAGATAAGGAGAAAGGAATGGTAAAAAATATAATAGTGTTTCAGCTCCCTAATACCGAAGTCCTGGTCCATCTTTTCCCAAGTCTGCTCTTAACGAGAGCTCCTTGCATTTCCCTTTCTCCATCAGTAAAATAGAAATAATAAAAATCTAGTACACATGTTCATCCGGAGGCTAAAATAAAACTGTGTTTCTAAAAGCATTTTATCAGTTAGGAATATTTTCAGCTACAAGTAGCAAAAATTAGAATTCCAATACCTTAAGCAATCAGGAGCTCATCTTTTTCTCACAGTTAAGCAGGCAGGTATATTTAAAGCTCCATCATCAATAATGTCAGATTCTCTTATTTTTCCATCCCAGCATCCTTCAGAATTTAGCTAATTGTTTCCCAAGGATAGTTACTGGCCACAGCATATGGGCTAGATCTCCAGATGTCATTCCCAAGTTTCACACGCAGAAAAAGGCAAGGTATGTTTTGGCCTTTTCTGTTTTTCTCTTCTCAGAACTCTCCCAGACTTTCACTTACATCTAATAGCCTAGAACTGAATGCCATGCCAAGCTCTTCCATGCAAAGGTAGTTGAACAAGTATTTTCTATTTAGCCTCCTCTAGCAGGAGAGAGCAAGGGAGAAAAGGAGACTTGGATAACTAACAATATCTGCCGTGAGTATTTTGAAATTGACAACACTGGACAAATAATGATCTGTTTGCTATTTTAACATTTCCTGAAAGTAAATTACTTACTAAACACATGCTGGATGAGAACTGTTGAAATATAGTAGAAGAAGAAAGAAAAGACGGAGAAGGAGGAGAAAGAGGAGGAAAAGGAGAAGGAGAAAAGGTTAAAATATGAGTTTACTTGAAGGATGCATAGTTTCTTCTGTACAACTATGGCAAACACCACTAGGTTACAACCATTACATTTTCTCACGGAAAGACAATTCCACAGCACGCCTTCAGATGAACATATTACAAAAAGAATGGATTAACTGGGCACCATTTCCCACTCTTACCATGTTTTACAAGCAGATGAAATAATGTATGCCCTTTCCCACCCCCTTTTTAGTATTTGTCAGTTACATGGAGTGTCAGAAAGGACTTTCAGTCTAAAACACTTAGAAATTAAAATAGCTTGTGGTGGTACCATGACCTTTTCAATATGCTGGCTTTTCAATTGTTCAGCCATTGCTCTTGTTCTTTTTCCTGACTCTTCTTTATGAGACGAAAAGGTGAATTGGCACCTAAAATATGGAGTACTCAAAGGAACAAAACAACACATCATTAAAAGAACTGAAAGGCAGTCCTGAACTGCTTCAGAGTGGCAGCAAAACAAAAGAGGGTAACTTTATCAATTGTGACATGGCCCTGGGGGATGAATTTAGCACCTTGCCTCACCAGGTTTCCTATAGCCTCGGCTTTAGGTAACCAGATCTGCGCACAAATACAACGTGATCAAAATGTGCCTTTGTCTATCCCAAAGACTCAGTCTAATAAATCACCCAGTGGTGTCACTAGGCTGCTTACTATGAAGCAAAATAGTTGCTTCAGTGTCATTATGGCTCCATGACAATTCTTAGGAGACTTACGGGAATTGCTCAATTCATCTTTTGGGTTGCTTTAACTTCCTGCATGTGCGCTCCTTGTAGAAATTACCAAATGGTATTGCAACTTTCTGATTACCCATTTGGTCTGTCCAGTAAGAATGTGGTTTCCTGAAGGTCCCCCAGCACATACCAGAAACACAAGAGGAACTGACTAAATTCTTGCTGTATAAGTGCCACCAAGTGCCAATTCTTCAGTGGAAAGAATGCTTCCGTTCTGCTAGTCAGAGTCCTCTGTCTCTGAAGACATGTCAGGAAACAGAAGGCATCATGAATGTGTGACTGCATGATTCATCATCTCCAAGTTTTATCCTAAAGTTAACTTCAGTATAGTTCTCCCTAAACTATAGCAAATTTGGATAGATACCTAAAAATTCCACACCGCGCACTGCTCTAAAGCTAGTCCTTCCTTTTTCACAATGAACATAGGGGAAGGTGTCATTATCAGGCAGTATTGGCTATTCCAGAAATCAAAATAAAATTTAAG